>CAJDSM010001947.1:64-21780 GCA_903981925.1 Ostrea lurida
GTTCTCTGTGCGATACATACATAATAAAAATACTTTCTTGGATAAGGGCATCAAAAGTGAAGCAAAACCAACTACCAGCAACGAAGCTGCTAAAACGAGTAGTAAATTGACAGTATTTAGGTAATATTACACATTAGTCGAGTAGCCTATAACTAGTCTGGCGTAGATCTATTGCACTCTTCTTCAGGATAGGAAGTCAATCATGTATGCTATAGCAATGATATACTGTTGCAATGGAGAAGGGGTAGGTAGCGGTGGTAAGGTTGGAGGAGCACAGTTGGGAGGGTAATAGAAATGTGGCGGTGTAGTCCGCAGCGGACGTTTGATCCAGTGTTGGATACTGAAGAAGATACCGTTCGGTTCGGAGTGGAGAAAGATATAGTTGCCGGGGTGTACACCAGCCTGCACCTGTTGAAAACTGTTACCAACATTGCAACCCAAATTAAAACATCGTCGCAAAGTTATTAAAATTCACATAGTTATACCTCGTTATCTCGACTTGATGGACCAAAAAAAATGTTTGATATATTCGTGAATTCGAGATATCGAGGTAAAAATACTAAGCAAAATTATGGTTGGGACTCTCAAACCATTCGACATAACCATGGAATTCGAGATATCAGTGTTCGAGATATCGAAGTTCAAATGTAAATGCGTAATGTTTGTGGACATGCCACATACTACCGGTCGTTGATTACTGCGCAGTCGGTGTGGAGTAAGTGTTGTTGATAGGCGGTATAGCAGAAGGAGTTGGATGTCATTGTAGTTGTTGTAATGCCTGTTAGCAATGTACAAGATGTACAAAACAGGTTAGAGAGATTAGACTGACTTATAAAGTTAATCAATATATTCATACCTGAAGCATGACATTTCTAGGAAGATATGTATAGATGAAAAGGTGAAGATAACGAACAGCGAGTCCAATACGGAAGACAAATTAAGACCTCGGACCCCAGGGTACATTTGTGGTCGCATGAATCATAAACACAATTTCACAACACAAACACATAACGGCCATAGAAGCATAACACTTATACTTTCTAGGTGAAGGTGTTAATTCGGCTTGACACTTTTGAAAATTTTGTGTGAAAAGATTTTGCTTTCAAAGACCAATTATTGAAACGAAAAACGAAATGACAAGTGATGTACATGTCCATTTTAATTTCCTACGTCTGAATTGACAGATAAATATTTGTAGGATTCACTTTATTTAACAGTTTACCAGAATGTTAAATTTGATACATCTGAGGTAATTCGGGACATTTTCATTTTATCTTGGTATATGTAATTTATTCTGGTTCATTATATGAAATAGATGGTTCAATATAAGAAATAGATGTTTTTGCTTTCTTAAAATGGCATCAACATCACAGAAAGCAGACACGACTCTGAATGACAATTTTGACAAATCATCCTGTAACATATTTGCTAACAATCATCGGATAAATTGAAAAACGCTTATCTTTAAACATCAGTGTAGTCAGATGCAGTATTCTGTCCTAATGATTGCTCGAAATTATTTGTTGTTCAATATTAAGTGACTCTGAATATACATGTAGTATAGAAGCAAAATATCAAATATATCACACTTTGTAACACATTTTAAACAATCTACAATGATACACATAATTTTTTGTGTTCATGCATCTATAGTTCTTCCTTCTGGTATATTCTGTAATTTGCATTTCTCATTGAGATCTTACCTCCAAAACAGGCTTTGATGGAAAGTACCAGCAAAACATCTGTTGCCGAATCAGTAGGCGTAATTGTTATCACTAGCTCAGTGGCTAATTTACTTTTCATGTCAGCTGGTCCACTTCCGGGGAACGCCTATAACAAATAATGTATATTATCTTCCGTATATATCACCTAAATATATTGATCGTATTCATGACAGAATATCTGGAACAATACCTTTGGAAACAAGTCACATAACATTTTACAATCATAACCTAGAATATGTAAAACTTTATAATTACTTCCAACTAACAAGTTATATAAAGCTCAGTTTGACAGAGCGTCCAATTCGTCATTGCCATTTTGGTTGCTTCAACTTTTACTTTGGCAGAGTCAATAGTACAAGATAAATGACATAGTGGTTGATCTTTCGCCAGAGACTCGGTAAGAATTTTGCGTTGCGGGCTTTCTGATGATATCCTATTTCGCTTAAAACATTGACTCGATAACAAACCTTCATTTTTGCGACCCTGAGTGTTATGGACAAATTTGATTTTCTGGTAACTCACTTTAAACTGATCATGATGTCGATTCTCTCTGAGTGAAATTTCCAAAACAGGACGTAAAACAATTAATCAAATTATTCACATCCGAGACCAAATGCAACTATTTGTAATTAGAAATATATTGTCATTTAAAATTGATCGTGTTAGGAATCTTCTCAAACCAATACAATGCATCAAAAGTTATGCTTACTGTGCCACTTTCCAGTGGATATAGCGTGTTATCTCCTGGCTTTTTGTACGACACTGTGAAAGATGCAACGTTGCTCTGACCAGCATTGCTTGGAGGTAGAAGGTCATCAGGACTAATTTTAATTTCCCCAACTTCTACACCAGTAGGGGGAAGGGTGACTGTAACTATTATAGGTTCAGTTGGAGAGGTTTGTGTGATTGCAAGAGGACCATCAACACTTCCAGGTCGCACTTTGTCAACATCCGAGGTTGAAACAGCATTATTTGGAAAGTCTATGTTGGAGGTAGGGATCTGTGCAAAATCCTCCATTCCCTCGTGTTTTACACACACGGTTGTTACGGTTGATGATGGAGTGACAACTGAAAAGACGAGGGTATAATTTATCACTACTCAAAATTTCAAGACATGGCATCATGGTTTCATATTTTCCCTCAGAAAGTAACACTCTGCATTCAATTATTTTTATCCGTAGAGTGAATCAACGTTTCGCACTTATTACCTTTCCACTAATTTACATTGGTGACATTGATGTACATGTATCTGTAACATAAAACTAATTTGTTTTACAGAAAATAAATCGCTATTCTATGTTCATCATTTATCCGTAAATAAAAGATGCCAAACTAGCAGGAATATACAAATCTGTCCTTAATCATCACTTTCATTGATATGGTCCTCATTCTATTATTGTAACAAATTTATGCTTTTTGTTAAATATATTAACCGTGTATTTCTAATGACAGTAAATCTTATTATATCATTGTAACAAATTTAGGCTTCTACAGTCAACATGAAGGCGAGTAAAAATTACAATGTTTGCTATAAAAACTGAATCAGTTCAGAAACACATTATATGTAGATGAAGATGGAATATTACTACAAAGATATGGAAATTGACAATACAGAATCTATAAAGTAATCACGTTTTTCATGCAATTGAATTTTTAGCTTGCTTTTAATGTCTGTGTTCAATAACAATAGCCCTAGATATTCAATATTCTATGATGCCTGTTATATACAATACAAGAACTATACTTGTATATCGCCATAATGACAACAGAATTCTTTTAAAGCGTTTTCTATAAACATCATATAAATTAGCTATACCAAAAAAATTCCAATTCAAATTACGTTTAATACAATGTTAACTTCGCCAATTTATATGTATATGATTACCAAACTAAGGTGGCCCACTACATCTGGGAAAATTTTCTCAAAACTGCACGATATGATTTAATTATGAAAGATATGATGACATTTAATAAGTATACATGTGTAAAAGGTGGAAAATATGAAATTTGAATACAAAAAACACGATGTTCAAAAATGTCTCGCAGTAAATATGAACAAGTCCCTGGCGGATTCGAACTCGGGACCTGCAGATTACCAAACCGATGTTTTACCTACTGAGCTATGAAGTTATACAATCAAACTGATCGAAACAAGCTATTTCACAAACTATTTAAAGTGGCATGGACACGTTCTGAGCTAAAAATGTTCAAATTTTAGATTTCAAATTTTAGTGTTTACAATGCTCACTTAAGGTATTTCTAATGATCAGCAAGAATTTAAACGTCAGTTGTTGAGGTACAAGTAAGATACAGCGCTCACCAAGTCTTTGAAAGTAAACAAGACTCGAGCCTTTTTATGTTTACATAAAGATTGCTTCACAGAAAATACATGTTTAAAACAAAAAATGAGATGTGAGAATCCACTAGAACTGTTTAATTGTGTTCAGAATGAACTTTTGATATGAACAAATCTGCTTTAAACCGAACGTATACTAGCATATTCAATATAGGTAAACAAAAACAAGGCTCAGGTCTTGTTTTACATAATGAAGAATTGTAACGCTGTTTCTCACTTGTAACTCAACAAATGACGTTCAAATGTTTGCTGATCATTAGAAATACCCCAAGTGAGCATTGTAAGCATTAAAAATGGAAATCTAAAATTTGAACATTTTTAGCTAGAACGTGTCCATGTCCTTTAATTAAATCGCCATCTTGTGACGTTGCTATAAGAGGTACAAGCTTTAGTGTAGTGGGCTACCTTAACACAACATGCTTGTCTGAATAAATACGTCTTTCACCCTGTATACAACGTCGTTGACCTATCTAAATGTCAGCATAGACATTCCTTCCTGATTCTCTGCTCCCTTAAATCATGTACTCCATCGTATCATTCATCGAAAGAAGAAGAAATCTACATACCAGTTGTTGTGACAATAGGTGTTGTTGTAAGTACTGTTGTTGTGACAACCTTTGGCTTTTCTGTTGTTTCGGTTGTGGTTGCAACTAGAAAAAAAAGCCACATAAAATTACTAAGATATGCCTACAACATTACTCAACAGCAGAAATCATTTTTGCTTAAATGCCCCACGGGTTCTGGAGATATTGATGTTGTGATGAAATGTTAATGAGACGCCGATAACATAAAAAGATGAACCATTTTAATCAGGTGCAAAAACATTGAGTGATGAAACCATGAGCATTCATTCTACTACACTGAACTAAGCCTTCATATTCATACAGAAAAACGATAAAACGTTTTTTGACAAATGTACGTGAAGCAAAAAGCTCACTCCGCACAAGCAATTACGTAAAAACGTATGATTATGTTAACACTGTGATCCCCTTTGTGTTTAAGAAAATCAAACAGTCGCAGACGATTCAGAGGAAATTGAAGTTTTGTAAAGTTTGGATGTTTCTCCCGGGGATATATTTTTTTCAAGAGTTGCAGTTCTGCAGATAAAGTTACCTAATTTCTAAACATACAAAATCTAGTTGACACAAGATTCACTTTCTTAAGCAAAAAACAGATTGCCAATTACATATTTTGTCAAGCATGAAAAGATGGGCGTATTTAGAGTATTAATACATTGAAAATAGACAATTCATGCAAATTATATGCTGATATAAGACCACAAAAATCCCACAAAGATAACTATATTTATTGCTAATATCACACATTGTTCAATAAGATTTATTTTTGTTATGTATCGTTAATCCTAATAACTGATTTGCGCTGGTACGGTCCCCTGTCCAAAAATACTATAATTAAAGCACATAAATGGACAGTCATGTATATCAATATATAATTTGCATTGATAATTTGAATTGAAGACAACCACTATTAAACTCAACATGTTACGCTACAAATGCCAACTTTATCATGGAAGATATTGTAGGAAACCAGTCAGCTTCGTCGTCAAGCATAAATGCTGCTTTTCAATGCAAATATATTCTGATTTTCTGCAACGGATGTTTACATTGTATTTTATGTATTGACGTAAAATGTGACGGTAACAGTGATCAATCTTACGAGTAAAGGCAAAGATAACGAACACTTATCAATCTCGTAAGTCCTAAATAGTCCTAAGCGGGAAAAAAACTAAGATTTGAGCAAACACAGACCCCCGGACATACCATAGGTGAGATCAAGTGCTATGGGGAGTAAACAACCCATGTTGACTGGTCTCACCCACGTTGATCCCTTAATCTTGATCAGGTAAACAAAAAAATCTCTGGTAAAATCAGTGTATCAAAAAATGGCCAAACAATTTATATGAAACACCTCACACAGCATTTCACCCAATAGCAGGTTGTGTTGGTAAACTAAATTTTTCTAACGACCACAAACATGACATAATCACATATTTGTTTCCAATACATTTAAAGCAATTCAAAGTACCAAGATAATTAATTTTATATAAACGCAAAGATAACGAAAAGTGGTCAATCTCGTAAGCCCCAAATATAATACAAAACAAGGACCCCTGGACACACCAGAGGTGGGATCATGTGTCAAGGAGTAAGCATTCCCTGTCACACCCGCCGTGAGTCCATTGTCTTGATCAGGTATAATAAAAGTTTGCACTTTGGTTCCTTAATATTACTTCCGAATAACATTTCATTTCTAGTGTAATAGCAACATTGCACTTCGCAATTGAGATTATGTATGATTCATTCAATAACAGTGCGTTTTCGTTCTAGTTATTAAAGATTGGTCAGGGAATTAAAACATAAATATTCAAATACAATACATATGAGGTTTTATCATCTTCTACAGTTTATAAGGGAAGTTTACACTATGAGTAAATATCACTCCGCAAAATATGTGAAAAATATAAATATCTAAAAAAAAAAAATCCTGCAAAACCATATATCGAAACAAAACAGAGAACAAATAAATATATACATCTCAAACAATTAATGTACATTTCATACATCACCCTTCAAGCAGGAACTACTATCTTTATCAGTCTCCACAACAAGATATTTAAAACACTCACTAGTAGTTGTAGTTGTACCACTTTGAGTTCCTGAAGATCCACTGAACGTAACAGATGGTGTCGATATACCGGGTGTTGTCAGTGAACCTGTAAGTGATGGAGACGGACCGCTTGGTGTTGCTGTACCAGAAGGTGTCGCCCCACTCGGTGTTGTGGTAAAAACAGAAGTTGTAGTGCCCTTGTGTGTTGGTGTTGTAACGGACGGTGTTGGCCCTGTTACTGATGGTGTCAGTGTTACTGAAGGTGTTGTTCCACTTGGTGTTGGTCCTGTAGAAGATGATGTTGTTCCACTGGGTGTAAGAGTAACACTTGGTGTGTTGGCCACTAGGTGTTGGTCCTGTAAAAGATGGGGTTGGTCCACTGGGGTAGGGGTAGGTCCCGTAACTGATGGTGTCAATTGTACTGAGGGTGTCAATACCATGAAGGGTTGGACCACTTTGGTGTTGGTCCTGTAAAGGATGGTGTGTGTTCCTGTTAAAGATGGAGTTGATCCACTGGGTGTAAGAGTACACTTGGTGTTGGGCCACTTAGGTGTTGGTCCTGTAAAAGAAGGGGTTGGTCCACTGGTGGTAGAGGTACGTCCTGTCACCGAAGGTGTAAGTACTACTGAAGTGTTAATCCACTGGGAGTAAACGTAGATCCTGTAACGGATGGTGTCAGTGTTACTGATGGTGTTGGCCCACTAGCTGTAAAAATCGGTGTAGTTTCCGTCAGGTGTTGATGTTGCCGTGGTCGCTGTAACGGACGGTGTTGTTTCCGCTTGGTGTTGGCGTTGGTCCTGTTACTGACGGTGTCGATCCACTTGGAGTTGGTCCTGTACATTGACGCACAAGTAGTGGTGTTGGAGGTTGTGTTTGTACTAGTAACTGTGTTCGTGTTTCTTCTGTCACTGACGGTGTTGGTGTTATTGATGGTGTTGGGCCACTAGGTGTTGACGTAGTCCCTGTAGAAGATTGTGTTGATTCACTGGGTGTTGGGCTAACTGATGGCGTTGAACCACTAGGCGTTGGCTAGTGCCTGTAACAGACGGTGTAATTTCCGTTGGTGTTGATGTTTCCGTGGTCGCTGTAACGGACGGTGTTGTTCCGCTTGGTGTTGGTCCTGTTACTGATGGCGTCGATCCACTTGGAGTTGGTCCTGTACATGACGCACAAGTAGTGGGTGTTGGAGATTGTGTTGTACTAGTAACTGTCGTTGTTTCTTCTGTCACTGACGGTGTTGGTGTTATTTGATTGTGGGGCCACTAGGTGTTGAGTACTTCCTGTAAAAATGGGGTTGATCCACTGGGTGTTGGGCTAACTGATGGCGTTGAGCCACTAGGTGTTGGCGTAGTTCCTGTAACAGTTGTTGTAATTTCCGTTGTGTTGATGTTGCCGTGACTGTAACAGATGGCGTTGTTCCGCTTGGTGTTGGTCCTGTAAAGATGGGTTTGTCCACTGGGGGTAGGGGTAGGTCCCGTAACTGATGGTGTCAAATTGTACTGAGGTGTCAATACTACTGAGGTGTTGGGACCACTTGGTGTTGGTCCTGTAAAGGATGGTGTTGTTCCTGTTAAAGATGGAGTTGATCCACTGGGTGTAAGAGTAACACTTGGTGTTGGGCCACTAGTGTTGGTCCTGTAAAAGAAGGGGTTGGTCCACTGGTGGTAGAGGTACGTCTGTCACGAAGGTGTAAGTACTACTGAAGGTGTTAATCCACTGGGAGTAAACGTAGATCCTGTAACGGATGGTGTCAGTGTTACTGATGGTGTTGGCCCACTAGCTGTAAAAGTCGGTGTAGTTTCCGTCGGTGTTGATGTTGCCGTGGTCGCTGTAACGGACGGTGTTGTTCCGCTTTTGGTGTTGCGTTGGTCCTGTTACTGACGGGTGTCGATCCACTTGGAGTTGGTCCTGTACATACGCACAAGTAGTGCGGTGTTGGAGATTGTGTTGTACTAGTACTGTCGTTGTTTTCTTCTGTAACTGACGGTGTTGGTGTTATTGATGGTGCTGGGCCACTAGGTGTTGACGTAGTCCCTGTAGAAGAATGTGTTGATCCACTGGGTGTTGGGCTAACTGATGGCGTTGAGCCACTAGGTATTGGCCTAGTTCCTGTAACAGACGGTGTAATTTCGTTGGTGTTGATGTTTCCGTGGTCGCTGAAACGGACGGTGTTGTTCCGCTTGGTGTTGGTCCTGTTACTGACGGCGTCGATCCACTTGGAGTTGGTCCTGTACATGACGGCACAAGTAGTGGTGTTGGAGATTGTGTAGTAGTACTAGTAACTGTCGTTGTTCTTCAGTAACTGATGGCGCTGGTGTGATGGTGTTGGGCCACTAGGTGTTGTCGGAGTTCCTGTTAAAGATGGTGTAGTTTCTGTTGTCGTTGCTGTCGTCTCTGTAACGGACTGTGATGTTCCGCTTGGTGTTGACCCTGTTACTGATGGCGTCAGTGTTACTGAAGGAGTAGATCCACTTGGTGTTGGTCCTGTAAAGGATGGTGTTGGTCCTGTTAAAGATGGTGTTGATCCACTCGGTGTTGGAGTAACAGATGGAGTTGGATAACTTGGTGTTTGCGTAGTTCCTGTAACAGTTGGTGTAGTTTCTGTCGTTGCTGTAACGGACGGGGTTGGGCCACTTGGTGTTGGTCCTGTTACTGATGGCGTTGATCCACTTGGAGTTGGTCCTGTACATGATGTACATGTAGTAGGTGTTGGAGATTGTGTAGTACTAGTAACTGTTGTTGTTTCTTCAGTAACTGATGGCGCTGGTGTTATTGATGGTGTTGGGCCACTAGGTGTTGATGTAGTTCCTGTAAAAGATGGGGGTGATCCACTGGGTGTTGGAGTAACAGATGGCGTTGAGCCACTAGATGTTGGTGTAGTTCCTGTAACAGTCGTGTAATTTTCCGTCGGTGTTTGATGTTCCGTTGGTCCCTGTAACGGACGGTGTTGTTCCGCTTGTGTTGGCGTTGGTCCTGTTACTGCGGGTCGATCCACTTGGAGGTGGTCCTGTACATGACGACAAGTAGTGGGTGTTGGAGATTGTGTTGTACTTAGTAACTGTCGTTGTTTCTTCTGTCGCTGACGGTGTGCGGTGTTATTGATGGTGTTGGACCACTAGGTGTTGACGAACTTCCTGTAAACGATGGTGTTGATCCACTGGGTGTTAGAGTAACACTTGGTGTTGGGCCACTAGGTGTTGGCGTACTTCCTGTAACAGTTGTTGTAATTTCTGTTGGTGTTGATGTTTCCGCCGTCGCTGTTATTGATGGTGTTGTTCCGCTTGGTGTTGGAGGTGGCCCTGTGACTGATGGCGTCGATCCGCTTGGAGGTGGTCCTGTACATGATGTACAAGTAGTGGGTGTTGGAGATTGTGTAGTACTAGTACCTGTTGTCGTTTCCTCTGTCACTGACGGTGCTAGTGTTATTGATGGTGTTGGGCCACTAGGTGTTGACGTCGTTCCTCTTGATGTAGTTTCGGTTGGTGTTGATGTTTCCGTTGTTGCTGTAGCAGATGGTGTTGTTCCGCTTGGTGTTGGAGGTGGTCCTGTTACTGATGGCGTAGATCCACTTGGAGTTGGTCCTGTACATGATGTACAAGTAGTAGGTGTTGGAGATTGTGTAGTACTAGTACCTGTTGTTGTTTCTTCTGTCACTGACGGTGCTGGTGTTATTGATGGTGTTGGACCACTAGGTGTTG
Source organism: Ostrea lurida (assembly GCA_903981925.1). Taxonomy (NCBI): domain Eukaryota; kingdom Metazoa; phylum Mollusca; class Bivalvia; order Ostreida; family Ostreidae; genus Ostrea; species Ostrea lurida. The sequence continues at coordinate 10,471 of CAJDSM010001947.1, forward strand.
GTCCTGTACATGATGTACAAGTAGTGGGTGTTGGAGATTGTGTAGTACTAGTAGCTGTTGTTTGTTCTGTAACGGAGGGTTTCAATCTTTCGCAATGTAAAAGTCCGATTTAATAGAATTTTTATTTCTCCGTTGTACAGTATTTAGAATCAACCATCAAAATTTTAATTAGAATATCATTTGTAAATGGAAATATATTTTGACATAATACTGTCAATGTATTACATAAAAATCTACACGATAATGAGCCATATCTTTCAAAAAACAAACCAGTCGTTGTTGCTGCAGTCGATGTAGTGATGATTGGTGTTGTTGCAATTACTGTTGTTGTGACAACTTTAGGTTTTTCTGTTGTTTCTGTTGTACTTGTTACTGAAACAAGTTCATGCGATTTCCGACTTTAAATATCCTTTTCCATAAAATTTAAATATAGCAACGCCATCTCTGGGATAACATGTGTACGAAAGTATTCTAACATTACCGCCTATGATATTTCACATTCTGTTTTTGAACACGCACAATCTACGTTTTAATTATTCAAGAAACTTTATCAAATTGATATCGTTTTAATAAATAAAACTATTGCAAAATACAATATATACTCAAAAGCAGGTACTATAATGTAATTCAGTGTTAAAATTATTTCTTCTCAATAATTACCGATTTTAAATCATAGGTGCAGAATATTCTTAAGTTCAATTTCTGTACCTATCGTTTTCTTCACATTGAATGTTGCATTCCAAACTGTATCAAAACGTTAACAAGTTCAAGGGCAAAAAATACTGGATGCAAGAATGTATCTGCACCACATTACCACGTATCAAAACATTACACAGATAACACTTACCCTCTGTGCAGGCCTTCACGCCGACATCTGACACTTTGGATGGTACATTAGCGTCTGTCTTCGTTATCTTCACTGTTATCTTTGTTCCGGGTTCTCCGAGGAAATTCACTGTTGCCACACCACCAGGAGTCAGTACCGGTGTCTAAAAATAAAAAGCATTCAAATACATACACCTCACATGATGTTAGGTAACAATTCCCATTAATTTTGTGTTATACAAACAAAAAATCAAAGCCTCATGCTACAAAGCCTCTACTGTTACATAATCAATAGTGGATACACATTTATTTGGTTACCTTCGTAATTTTCTCTCCATTTGGTTTCAAAAGTTCCACGATCACTTCATCTGCATTGGTGACCGTCACACTGACCTCAGTCACACGTGGAGGATTATTATTGTCTAACGTGAATACAACTGAGGGTGTAGGGTTGCTCGTGGCAGTACTACCACCAGTGGGAGTGAAGATGTTTGGAAGTTCTCCAGATGGAATATCGTCACTGCTAGGTGACAGCACACTTGTACCAGCGGCCAACATCTCTTCCGTACAGACTGAAAATTCAGAACGTTTTATATTATAGAGATCTTGTAAAAAACACAACAAACTGCACTAAAACTTTACTTACAAACAGGGTGAATTTATACTAAGATGTTTGGAACATCTATAATAGTTCAACTACAAATAAAACCCTCATTACACTATTACTTAACACCATGTCTTTGACAATCATTGCACTATATTTCAACATACTACTTCTGATTTTAACGACGACGGATATAATTCGTTTCTAAAATAGAGAATTTCTTAAAATTTTAATATAAGCTAGCGTATGCATTAATTAGTTAAAATCCATGAAAAAAACATAGGGTCATCATTGATTATTTTCAGCGGGGAGCGTTTCAAAAGTAGGCTATGAAAACACGTAATTGCAAAGAAAATAATAGGAAATTTCCTTTGTGCAATATATAAGTTGATATAAAAAAATTTCTTAAATAGAGAGTGTATCCAAATTGAAAAGTGATGGTAAGGACATATTAAAGTTGCAAATTATAGAAAGAAAGTGGCATGTCATCAGCCAAAATTTTTCAGGGGGCGTGTCAAAGGGCGATTTTTGACAATATATTGCCAACGAGAGAATAAATAAGTATTTTCTACTTTTAGCGTCATATTTTGCCATTATAATATCTATTTAGATTTGGGGGGATTTGCGTCATATTTTCAATGTTTTTGGGTGTGTGTACAAGCATTGTTGAATCATTGAGTTTTTATAAATTTCAGGGGCGGTTTCCCAAAATATGTATGTATATAATAAAACTGCCGTAAAATGCAAGTGGTTCAAATTAAAAAAAACATGGCCAATTGCGGCTTGATACGATTGAAATTTTTGTTTATTAGTACAAACCCATGTTACATTCATTTTTATTATCATTATTTATCACAAGTTGTGTATACTTCTATTAAATGAAAAAAAAAATTAGAAGGATACTTAGAATTAAAAAAACATGCTTTATTTTTGCATGAAAAGAGACAAAGCAAATGACTGTCGTCAGTTGGGGAAAATATAACCAGATACTTGTCTTTCTGTCTTCATTTATATCAGTTTTCTATTTAGAAAACCGTTAAAAAAAAAAAATTTTTTTTATATCCTTTGATAATTTACATGTATTAATCTAACAAAAGGATTCTTTTTTTAAAACATGCGACAAATTTATAATGTATAAAAACATGTACAAAATGTACACTGTGGTGGTAATCAGGTACTATTTTATTCATGACACCGAATAGACTAAAGTTCCAGAAAAAAAAAAATCCCAGGCATTATTATATTCTCAGTGTATTCTTCTGTATAAAAAAGAAATGAGATAAACTTGAACTATTTTTGCCATATACATGTGCCCCTTTCGTGTTGGAACAACTTCTCTGTTATGCTGCTCTAGGGATAGGAGTTCAAGCTATTCAACGACAACATCGTATTCCCGCACAAATCGGCATTGTACGTCCAAATACAAAAGACCTGTGACATGGTTCAACGTCACCCACTATAAATAATTATTCAGATCAATTCATAATCTAAATATGTTTGCCGTAACTTTTCAATACTAAAAGAGTGAAGATTTTTGTGCTTATGGCTTATGAAAATTGCATATGCGCTGTTTCTGCGCAGAAGAAACACAAAAAGTTAAATATTGGGTCTGTCGTCGTTAAATCATTGCAAACACCCTAACATGCAATATTTGCATTGCTACTAGCTGTTCTCTTTCGTCTAGGGGACAGATCTAATTACAACCAATGACTTTGACTAAATCAAATTACAAATCAATTCATATGAGGGAATATGTTACTCCTCCACCACATCAATTATGCAGATTTAATCTATGTTGGGAGTATGTTGACTTCTTGTACGTGGAGAGTTTAGTTGTTTGGTGCACTAGGTGTTGGGGTTGGTCCAGACACGCGGAGTGGTGTTTGGTGCGCACTAAAGGTGTGTTGGGGTTTTGGTGCATGAGCACGGATTGTTGGTTTGTGCGCTGGTTGTGTTTGGACGTTGGTCCCCTGTTACTGACGGTGTTTGGTCCCAAGTTGCTGTCGTTGTAGGCCCTGTTACTGATGGTGTGGTGCTGGCCACTGTCGTAGGGAGCGTTGTAGTCACTTTAAAAAGAAATAATTTTGACAACACTTTCATACATGATTCTGCCCGTTTATCTTGTTTGCTAGAAGGATTGTTTGACGCCAACTGAAACATTGCCATATAAACAAACTAAAAGCATTTCTTTCAATTCACATAACTGCCTCGCAAGAAACTATTATTCTATAAATAACAGGTCCCAAATTACATAGAGGATCCTGTCGGGTATTTTGACAGTCAAACACGACTTTACGCATTCCAAAATCTTTTACCACTTCATGAATCTTTTCGCAGTATCTTCATTAACAAGCATGAAACAAATTCACTCGTTTGTAATGCATATAATTAATGACCAATGCTTTCAGTCGTTAAACACTTACCCTCTGTACAGGCCTTCACGCTGACATCAGACACTTGGGATGGCACATTAGCGTCTGTTTTCGTTATCTTCACTGTTATCTTTGTTCCGGGTTCTCCGAGGAAATTCACTGTTGCAACACCATCAGGAGTCAACACTGGTGTCTGCAACAAAAGATACTCCAAAATATATACCTCTCCCGATCCTCAGTAACATATTTCCATTTTGAATGAAAAAAAGTATATATCGAAGCTTCATATTACAAACGCTCTTACCACAAATTCGTAAATAAAACGATAAACATTTTTGTATCTACCTTCGAAATTTTCTCTCCGTTTGGTTTCAGAAGTTCCACGGTCACTTCATCTGCATTGGTGACCTTCACACCGACCTCAGTCACACGTGGAGGATTATTCTCGTCTAACGTGAAGACAACTGAGGGTGTAGGGTTGCTCGTAGTGGTACTACCACCAGTGGGAGTGAAGATGTTTGGAAGTTCTCCCGATGGAATATCGTCACTGCTAGGGGACAGCACACTAGTACCAGCGGTCAACATCTCGTCCGTACAAACTGAATAAGGATAATATGTCATATATTACATAAATCCTGTGTAAAAAATAATAAGAGGCTCTTCGCCATAAACTCTAAATGAATCATGTTACACACATTGATTAATCCTTCAACAAAACATAATTTTCTCCAAAACATCTTTCACAATATGTAATATTTGCATTTCTACTTTATATCGTATTAAGTGTGGGTGGCAAATATAGTATCAACCATCCATTAAGTTGAACACAAATTACTAAGAACTTCTAACAAGGGATCCTGTTGCACCTCATCCGATTTTTTTTATACATATTTAGTCTATGTTGGAGGAATGTTGACTTACTTGTCGTGAGAGTAGTTGTTGGTGCACTAGGTGTTGGGGTTGGTCCAGACATGGATGGTGTTGGTGCGCTGGGTGTTGGCGTTGGTCCTGTTACTGACGGTGTTGGTCCAGTTGCTGTCGTTGTAGGCCCTGTTACTGACGGTGTGGTGCTGGCCACTGTCGTTGGAAGCGTTGTAGTCACTATAAAAAGAAATAATTTTGACAACATTCAGACCAGTTTATCATGTTTGCTAGAGGAATTTTTTGCAGTGAAACGGCTAAAATGTAGTCTAAATGGCTTTAAAACACATAAACAAAATAAAAGCATTTCATTGTCATCATATTTTGCAATTTACAAAACTGCCTCTCAAGAAACTAATATTTCATCAATGCCAAATTCCAAAATCTTTTACCACTTCATGATTCTTTTAGCAATATCTTGATTAACAAGCACCAAATAAATTCACTCCTTCGTAATCTATCCAATAATAGCCAATCTTTTCTGTAGTTAAACACTCACCCTCTGTACAGGCCTTCACGCTGACATCAGACACTTGGGATGGTACATTAGCGTCTGTCTTCGTTATCGACACTGTTATCTCTGTTCCGGGTTCTCCGAGGAAATTCACTGTTGCAACACCACCAGCAGTCAATACTGGTGTCTGCAACAAAATACACTCCAAAATATATACCTCACGTGATCTTCAGTAACACATTTCCATTTGGCATAATATAAAAGATATATTGAAGCTTCATATTACAAACGCTCCTGCCACAAAATAAAAAAAAATTAACATTTTTGTATCTACCTTCGAAATTTTCTCTCCGTTTGGTTTCAGAAGTTCCACGGTCACTTGATCTGCATTGGTGGCAGTCACACTGACCTCAGTCACACGTGGAGGATTATTCTCGTCTAACGTGAAGACAACTGAGGGTGTAGGGTTGTCCGTGGCGGTACTACCACCAGTGGGAGTGAAGATGTTTGAAAGTTCTCCGGATGGAATATCGTCACTGCTAGGGGACAGCACACTTGTACCAGCGGCCAACATCTCGTCCGTACAAACTGAAAATGGTTTATTCATTGATTATTTGTTGTTTTTCGTCCCGTCGAGAATTATTCAGATATCACCATTGCCGGTGAAGGGCTGCAAATTGAAACCTATGCTTAGTACTCATGGCTTTTAGCAGTGAGGCTTTCTTGTGCGTGCCACACATGCTGCGACACGGGACCTCCGTTTTTAAAGTAATATCCGAAGGACCCGTGATTCTCACTTCTAAATGCTGAGCTCTTGGTGAAGGAGCAATCACTACCTATTTTCACTTCTTAGGTTTGACGCGGCCGAGTGTCGAGCACGGGGCTCGAACGCACGACCTCCCGATCACGAGGCGAGAGCTCTACCACTTAGCCACCGCGACCGGTGAAAATGGTTGTTGTATATATATCTTAAATACATTGTATAAAACATCGAACGCGTTTGGACCACAACTTTTAACGGCTTGTGGTACAGACTCGGAAATAAGACTAAGGTGTTTCAAAAGTTATTGATGGTTTAACCACAAAGAGACTCCATTAGACGGTTATTTTTTACTACTGAAAAGGGGAAAATATTTTCCGTGGGTTTGATTTTCGCTATATATCAGCGATTATATCAACTATCGCGAAAATAAAACCATCGCCAAGTGCTGTTCACTGTATTTGGGTATATGATTCTAACTTAGAATATTTATTCTCCGTGAAATATTAACCATCGTTAATTGCAAAATAATAAAATTTGCCACATTTTAGCCCTACCAAATTAAACCCCTTTACAGTATGTCAATTATTGCAATATCTTTTTAACCATCGTCACCATTTCTACTATCTGTCGTATTTCGTCCAGATGGTAGAGCTATATACCACCATCGACTGTCGTTACTTCAATTTACAAATAAATGCAAACAAGAAATTTCTCTTCTCCTTATCCAATTGCTTCATACATGGATTAAGTCTAAATTTGAAGAATATTGACTTACTTGTCGTAAGAGTAGTTGTTGGCGCACTAGGTGTTGGGGTTGGTCCAGACACCGATGGTGTTGGTGCGCTGGGTGTTGGGGTTGGTCCAGACACGGATGGTGTTGGTGCGCTGGGTGTTGGCGTTGGTCCTGTTACTGACGGTGTTGGTCCAGTTGCTGTCGTTGTAGGCCCTGTTACTGACGGTGTGGTGCTGGCCACTGTCGTTGGAAGCGTTGTGGTCACTATAAAATGAAACAAATTCGCAACATTTTCAGACATGATTCAGAGATATGTATATGTTCTGGTAACGCTTCCTTGTTAAAATTGGTTTTAGTTTCAAAAGGCTACACCAAAAGGTTTGTTTTCTTCCATTTCTAGGTCTTCCTGTCAGATACTGTAACATTCAACGAAGACGCTACATGGTCTTTTAATACTTTGATTCTTTTCTGGCAAACACCAAACAAATTTACATCTTCCAATTTCATCCACTAATGGGAATCACTTTCACTCATTACGCACTCACCTTCTGTGCAAGCCTTGACAGTGACATCAGACACTTGGGATGGCACATTAACGTCTGTTTTCGTTATCTTCACTGTTATCTTTGTTCCGGGTTCTCCGAGGAAATTCACTGTTGCCACACCATCAGGAGTCAACACGGGTGTCTGTAACCAAATAAGCACTCAAACATATACACACAAAGTAATGCTCATTGACCTTGTCTCTTTAAAGACAGAATTGAGAAACATCTCTAGTCAACAATATCAAATTTCATAACTAGAAGATATATAGATTAATTTAACTACCTTAGTAACTTTCTCTCCGTTTGGTTTCAAAAGTTCCACGGTTACTTCATCTGCATGTGGTGACCTTCACACTGACCTCAGTCTCACGTGGAGGATTATTCTCGTCTAACGTGAAGACAACTGAGGGTGTAGGGTTGCTCGTGGCGGTACTACCACCAGTGGGAGTGAAGATGTTTGGAAGTTCTCCTGATGGAATATCGTCACTGCTAGGGGACAGCACACTTGTACCGCGGCCAACATCTCGTCCGTACAAACTGAAAATTGATAATTTTCCAAAGAATATACATCTTGTATAAACAAAAGAGTCTACACTAAAGACTTTGTGTTAGAAACAGGGCAATCAGACGAAGATGTTAAGAACATTTATAATGATTCAACTATGAATAAAATCTTCCATTAGAGAATATCTTTGACAATCAGTGCATGATATTTCAACCTATTACTTCTTCTAATATGAAATATGGCATATATTTGAAAACACCCTCACATTAATTTATCGCATATCTACTGTTTGTCCTAGTCAATCCAGGTGACAGAGCTAATGACAACCAAATGCCTTTGATCAACTCAAGTTACAGATCAATACAGAAAAAGGATTCTGCTCCTCGACCCCATGATATGTGATACAAGTTTGAGAAATTTTGACTTACTTGTCGTGAGAGTAGTTGTTGGTGCACTAGGTGTTGGGGTTGGTCCTGTTACTGACGGTGTTGGTGCACTGGGTGTTGGCGTTGGTCTACAATGTTGTTCATTGTTTCATTTTTAAAGTGACAACAACGCTTCCAACGGACAGTGGCCGCACCACACCGTCAGTAACAGGGGCCTACCAACGACAGCGCAACTGGACCAACCACCGTCAGAACAGGACCAACCCAACACCAGTGAACAACACCATCCGTGTTTGGACCAACCCACACCTAGTGCACCAACAACTACTCTACGACAGTTAAAGAGTCAATATTTACTCAAAATTCGACTAACATTTTGTAAAAGAAAAGCGAACGGAGAGCAAATTAATTTCTTGTTTCAAAGTAATTGGTAAAATTGGCTTGTTTGCATGGAACGGATAGTTAGTATACACTATATACCGCCCGGAACTTAAATTAGATATGAGAGTAGAAATTTGCGAAGGATTTGTATATTGTATAAATATATATTTGTCGGGGTCATTATGTATAGATGAAGCATTATTTTAGAATTTCGAAAGAAATCTGGGTTTGTTTAAAGTAGGGCCGTTACAGTTATAAACTCGAAGAGCCTTTTTGAATGTTATACAGGATATATTCATTGTGAAATATTAGATTTTCAGTTTGTACCGACGAGATGTTGGCTCTGGGTACTAGTGTGGCTGTCCCCTAGCAGTGAAACGAATATTCCATTCTGGAGGGAACTTCCCACACATCGTTCACCTCCCAACTGGTGGAAAACGGTACCCCCACGAGCAACCTACACCCCTCCGTTGCCTTCACGTTAGACTGAGAATAATCCTCCACGTGTGACTGGAGGTCGTGTGTGAAGGTCAACAATGCCAGACCAAGTGCAGTAGTCTGAACTTCTGAAACCAAATGGAGAGAAAGTCTGACTAAGGTTAGATGCATACTTATATATCCTTCTGGTTTATGCATTTGATATTGTGACTGGAAATATTGCTTAATGAATGTCTTTAAGGTACTATAGTCAATGCGTATTTAATTCGTATCTAGAGTTTTGGCCCGACGTACTTATTTGGTACAGACAACCCGTGTTGAACTCCCTGATGCGTGTGGCAACAGTGAATTTTCCTCCGGAGAACTGGAACCACAAAAATAACAGTGAAGATATCGAAAGAACAGACACGCTAAATGTTATACAATCCAAAAGTCTGATGTCACTGTCCAAGCTGTGTAACAGAGGGTTGAGTGCGTAATCGGTGAAAAGTTTGATTCCCATAGTGGATAAAATTGGAAAGATATTAATTTGTTTTAATGTTGCTTTGTGAAACTATTTGGAAATAAGTGCCTTGATGTAGTATAAGATTTTGGAATGAATAATGTCAAACCTTGAATGCTTCAACAATAAACGGGACAGTAACGTTTGGGGTAATTTAAGACCAAGCAATTATGGTCATTGCCTTTTGTTACATTTTGTGAAAACTAAGACGATGATAACAATAAATGATCTTCACTTTTATTTGTACCCAATTTCAGCCAACATTTCAGCCATTTCACTGTAGAAAAATGCTTCCTGGAAACGGGATTAAATAGATCTTAATAGCGTATAAAGGATGGTAATAATAGTTTCTTTAAAATAGTGACGAAAACCGTGTGCCAGCAACCAACAACGTCAGTAACAGGGGTCTACAACGACAGCAACTGCGACCAACACGTCAGTAACAGGACCAAGCACACAGACACACCATCTGTCTGACCCCAACACCAGTGCCACCCATCGTACGGACCAACCCCAACACCTAGTGCACCAACAACTACTCTCACAGACAAGAAGTCAATATTACTCAAACTGTCGCAAACATTACTGTAAAGAACGAACGGAGAGCAAAATAATCCTTGGTTTAAGTAATTGGTAATTGGTGTTGCATTGAACAGGATAGTTAACATAGGTTATACAGCCCGGACTAAATTTGATAGAGAGTAGAAATGCGAACGATTGTACATCTGTAAGATACTATGTTGTTCGGTTTGATGTATCAGATAGCATTACTTTATGTTCGAAGAATCTGGTCTTAAAGAAGGCCGTTAACAGTTATTAACCGAGAGCCTTATTGAATTTATACAGGATATATTCATTGTGAAATATTATGCATTTTCAGTTTGTACCGACGAGATGTTGGCCGCTGGTACAGTGTGCTGTCCCTAGCAGTGGACGATATTCCATCTGGAGAACTTCCCAACATCTTCACTCCCACTGGTGGAAGTACCACCAGCGAGCAACCCTACACCCTCCGTTGTCTTCACGTTAGACGAGAATAATCCTCCACGTGTGACTGAGGTCAGTGTTGAAGGTTACCAATGCAGACCAAGTACACGTGGAACTTCTTTGAAACCAAATGGCAGAGAAAGTACTAAGGTAGATGCTACTTATATATCTTCTGGTTATGAATTTGATATTGTTGACTGGTAATATTGCTTAATGAATGTCTTTGAGGTACTATGTCCATGCGCTATTTAATTCGTATCTATGTTTGGCGTACTTATTTGGTTACAGACACCCGTGTTGACTCCTGATGGTGTGGCAACAGTGAATTTCCTCGGAGAACCTGGAACAAAAATAACAGTGAAGATATCGAAGACAGACGCTTAATGTACCATCCAAATGTCTGATGTCACTGTCAAGGTCTGTACAGAGGGTGAGTGCGTAATGTGTGAAAGTGATTCCATTAGTGGATAAAATTGGGAAGATATTAATTTTGTTTAATGTTTGTTAGGAAACCTACTTGGAAATAGTGTCAGATGTAGTATAAAGATTTGGAATGAATAATGTCAAACTTGAATGTCAAATAACGGGGACGAGTAACGTTTGGTAATTTTAAGACCTAGCAATATAATGGTCATGCTTTTGTTACATTTTGTGAAACTAAAGACGATGATTACAATGAAATGATTTCACTTATATTTGTACCCAATTTCAAGCAACATTTCAGCCATTTCACTGTTAGAAAATGCTTCCTGGAAACGGATAAATAGGATCTTAATAAGCGTATAAGGATGGTCATATGTTTCTTAAATGTTGACAAACCGTGGCCAGCACCAACACGCGTCAGTAACAGGGTCTACAACGACAGCAACTGGACCAACACCGCAGTTAACAGGA
>CAJDSM010001948.1:0-15464 GCA_903981925.1 Ostrea lurida
TAGTAGCACGCTTTAGGGTCTGTAGCTATGGATTAGCCGTGGACAGAGCATGACAGTATTTAGTTTTAAGGGGGAGGGGGTGGGGACAGAATATTAGCTGTAGACTACATATGACAGAACTTAAAAGTAAATAAACAGATCACCAACACATCGTAAGAATGCTGTTTGAATTTATTTTGGTTGACCGGTTTTGACCGTATGGTATCCACTCGTGAGAATCTACCGTAATTTTAACCTGAAGGTGTTGGTCTCCAGTTTTTGAACTTTGTTTAATACATATGACAGAGTTAGTTTTAAGGGGGAGGGGATGGGGATGCAACATTAGCTGTGGACAATATATGGGAGGGGAAAATCTGGACTACAGATGGGAAGGTTTATTTCTGTAGTCCACAATTTCACATTTAACAATGACATGGACATGACAATGTCATATGAAACACTCTGGTTGCAGTACTCAGTGGTCAGAGCGTTAGCTTTGCAACTGGGAGGTCATGTGTTCAAGCACCACTCGTGCCATTGTCGCATCAAACCTAAAGATGTGAAAATAGGTAGTGATTGCTCCTTCGCCAAATGTTAAGCATTTAGAAGTGAGAATCAAGGGTCTTGCGGATATGACCTTAAAAGTGGACATCCCGTATCACGGCCCTAAGTGCTAAGCATAGGTCCAAATATGTGATACTTCTCAATATGATTGAAAAATTCTCGACCGGACATAAATCAATCAATCATCAAACATGACATGAACAGCAACGTCACATTAATCAATGATATCACATTTAACAATATACATTGACATTACAACATATCACATTTAACAATGACATAATGACGTTGCAATTAATGTCGTATTAAACACAACATGAACATCACAATGTCTCATTAACATTATGATGTTGATTAATTTTATTTGAATATTTCTTGATGAGGTCAGTGTTAAAGTTATGTGGTTCAGAATCCCAATTGATCATGTTGATACGCACTTCTGACGAAATCTGTGACATCACGGTGAATGTGCGCCTGTGTTTCTTGCGTATAACTACGTCAGAACTCTAGCTCTACAAATGATCCGCCTAAGACCCCATGATCAGGATGACTTACAGTGAACACGGTTTTCTTGCATGTGGACACGGTTTGTTATTGTGACAAGAGCTCTCTTTTCACATTTCGAAGCTGATGAGATCTGCATGTAATGAATACTAAGTTCAAGTGTTTACTTATCATCGACTTACACTCGTCAAAGACAAGATTTACCAACCATGAATTCACACAAATAATTCACATCTTCCAATAAGATAAATATGCAAAAACAAATAGGTTTGGCCTTGAAGATATTTCACAATGCAGCAGTCTTTATGAAAGTGATTGATTTCCATAGTTACTTAAAGGAATGGCTGAACAAAGGATAAAATTTATGCATTAACTGTTTCTCATATGTTACCAATTATACCTAACTTCAATGAAGTCCCTGTGTTGTTGCCTGTCTGTAGGCACTCCTTCCTGTGTTATTGCCTGTCTGTATACAGCACTCCTCCTTGTTCATTGCTGTCTGTATATAGCACTCCTTCTGTGTTTATTGCCCTGTCTGGTATATAAGCACTCCTTCTGTGTTTATTGACTGTCTGTATATATAGCCTCCTTCCTGTTGTTATTGCCGTCCTGTAAACGCACTCCTTCCTGTGTTATTTGCCTGTCTGTATATAGCATCCTTCCTGTGTTATTGCCTGTCTGTCATATAAGCACTCTTTCTGTGTTTATTGCCTGTCTGTATATAAAGCACTCCTTCCTGTGTTATTTGCCTGTCTGTATAAGCACTCCTTTCCTGTTTATTGCCCTGTCTGTATAACCTCCTTCCTGTGTTATTGCCTGTCTGTAAGCACTCCTTCCTGTGTTATTTGCTGTCTGTAAGCACTCCTCCTGTGTTATTGGCCTGTCTGTAAAGCACTTCCTTCTGTGTTATTGCCTGTCTGTAAATAAGCACTCCTTCTGTGTTATTGCCTGTCTGTATAGACCTCCTTTCCTGTGTTTATTGCCTGTCTGTAAGCCTCCTTCCCTGTGTTATTGTCCTGTCTGTATAAGCAACTCCTTCCTGTGTTTTGTCTGTCCTGGTATCAAGCACTCCTTCTTGTTTTGCCTGTCGTATAGTTTTCTGTTTCCTGTCCTGTAAGCACTCCTTCCTGTGTTATTGTCTGTCTGTATAAGCACTCCTTCCTGTGTTATTGCCTGTCTGTATAAGCACTCCTCCTGTGTTATTGCCTGTCTGTATATAAGCACTCCTTCTTGTGTTATTGCCTGTCTGTATAAGCACTCCTTCCTGTGTTATTGCCTGTCTGTATATAAGCACTCCTTCCTGTGTTATTGCCTGTCTGTAAGCACTCCTTCCTGTGTTATTGCCTGTCTGTATATAAGCACTCCTTCCTGTGTTATTGCCTGTCTGTATATAAGCATCCTTCTTGTGTTATTGCCTGTCTGTATAAGCACTCCTTCCTGTGTTATTGCCTGTCTGTATAAGCACTCCTTCCTGTGTTATTGCCTGTCTGTTAAGCACTCCTTCCTGTGTTAATTGCCTGTCTGTATAAGCACTCCTTCCTGTGTTATTGCCTGTCTGTAAAGCACTCCTTCCTGTGTTTATTGCCTGTCTGTATAAGCACTCCTTCCTGTGTTATTGCCTGTCTGTATAAACACTCCTTCCTGTGTTATTGCCTGTCTGTAAGCTCTCCTTCCTGTGTTATTGCCTGTCTGTAAAGCACTCCTTCCTGTGTTATTGTCTGTCTGTATAAGCACTCCTTCCTGTGTTATTGCCTGTCTGTATAGCACTCCTTCCTGTGTTATTGCCTGTCTGTAAGCACTCCTTCCTGTGTTATTGTCTGTCTGTATAAGCACTCCTTCCTGTGTTATTGCCTGTCTGTATAAGCACTCCTTCCTGTGTTATTGCCTGTCTGTATAAGCACTCCTTCCTGTGTTATTGCCTTCTGTAAGCACTCCTTCTGTGTTATTGCTGTCGTATAAGCACTCCTTCCTGTATTATTGCCTGTCTGTAAGCCTCCTTCCTGTGTTATTGCCTGTCTGTATAACACTCCTTCCTGTGTTATTGGCCCTGTCTGTAAGCACTCCTTCCTGTGTTATTGTCTGTCTGTATAAGCACTCCTTCCTGTGTTATTGCCTGTCTGTATAAGTACTCCTTCCTGTGTTATTGCCTGTCTGTATAAGCACTCCTTCCTGTGTATTGCCTGTCTGTAAGCACTCCTTCCTGTGTTATTGCCTGTCTGTATAAGCACTCCTTCCTGTGTTATTTTGTCTGTCTGTATAAGCACTCCTTCCTGTGTTATTGCCTGTCTGTAAGCACTCCTTCCTGTGTTATTGCCTGTCTGTATAAGCACTCCTTCCCTGTGTTATTGCCTGTCTGTAAGCACCCTTCCTGTGTTATTGTCTGTCTGTATAAGCACTCTTCTGTGTTATTGCCTGTCTGTACTAAGCATCCTTCTGTGTTATTGCTGTCTGTAAGCACTCCTACCTGTTTACTGCATGTCTGTATAAGCACTCCTTCCTGTGTTATTGGCCTGTCTGAAAGTACTTCCTCCTGTGTTATTGCCTCTCTGTATAAGCACTCCTTCCTGTGTTAGTGCCTCTTTTTCAATGACATTTAATTCTTTTCAGCACCCAGTGACTCCGCGTTGCCGAGTTAGGAAGATGGTGGGAAGCACAAACCGCTGGAGACTCCCAGAATCCCTTGGGAGTGACCTACTTGGAAGTTCCCAGGCCATTAAAGCAATTCACATGAGTTACAATAACAGTCTCGTTAATATTATTACAGGTAAGTCTAAATCATCAGATGTGCTCTCCATGGGATTGTTAGCAGGCATGTAAAATTTGGGAAGGGAAAGGGGGGGGGGGGTGTTGTTGTTGCAGGCATATTCATAGAAGAATCTCTAAATTAATCTACCTATGATTTAAAGACCAAGGAAATAAGTACCGCCCTCAAATTTACCTGTTCTGTGAACCCCTGTAAATCTTTGAAAAATTAAGCTTCACTTTTGGATGCTAAATTGATTGACATTTAGTTACTCGTCCTTCGTACATCTTATCTCCCTTGCCTGTTCTGTGAACCCTGTAATCTTAATTAAGCTTCACTTTGGATGCTAAAATTGATTGACATTTAGTTACTCGTCCTTCGTACATCTTATCTCCCTTGCCTGTCTGTGAACCCCTGTAAATCTTGAAAAATTAAGCTTCACTTTGGATGCTAAAATTGATTGACATTTAGTTACTCGTCCTTTCGTACATCTTATCTCCCTTGCCGGCAATCGAGAGAATGCAATCACTGTTTCAATTTTTTTATACAGCTGAGAGTCCAGTTCTGAACATGAATCTTGACGTGAGTAGACCATACACTTTCCGTCAGATACAGGACCGTCCAATCACAGAGCCTGAGAGAAAACAAAGCCAGCTGTCCGTGGATTATTTTGCTGTTCCAGCATCAGCCCCGTCTGTCAAGATCAGAAAGTAAACAACAAATCCAGTCTCTAATGGTTTATGAGGAAGCACTTTCATTTATTTATAACCCCCCCGAAAAGTTGGTATGTGTGAATCCTTGTAGGTTGCTGCAGATTCGTGTCCATGTCTAGGCCATAACTTCTTTGTTCTTTGACGTATGCATACCATATCTTAGGATATGGGTGTATCAATATGAGAAAATGTATTGCATCACATTCATTGACTTATATGTGCATTTGACCATATGACCTTGAATTTTGACCTCAAGGTCAAATGTAATTTTAAATGGATTATATTTGGCATCCACATGTGGGTGTATCACTTACATTCATGACCTCTGTATAACCTTGACCTTGATCTCAAGGTCAAACTTATAGGTTTTTTAACATGGATTTGTTGCCGGGCTATATCTTCTTTGTTCAAGCTTCAGTCACTCAATTGAGTGTAAAGATATGTGGGTGGCGGGGGGGGGGTGTTATCCTTTGTGAGTTTTACTCACAGTATTTCTAGTTGCTATTTTTTTTAAAAGTGAATTTACATTTTTGAAGTAAAAATATTGGTCAAAGAACTGTCAGAAAATTCTGTGACCACTGCATGCCCACATAAGATTTGCTTCATCCATTATGTATACTGATTAAGCAAAAGATCATCAGAACAGTAATAAATATAATTTATGAACAACCAATATTGGTATCAATGAACTTACAGCATGCAGCGCGTGTGCAATATTAAAACATGAGTGAAAAATAGCTTTTTGCCCTTTTGATATGGTTTCCTAATTTTAGGTTTTCACTCATGTTAAAACACTTACAGATAGTTTATTGTCAATGTTAATTGTTATTTGATATTGAAATAAATTTCAAATAATGGAGAGCCATGTGGTTGGCTGTAAGGGGAGGTGGTCCGAGGCCAATTTTTGTAAAAAGAATATTATTTATGACTAATTATATTCATTTTACATCTCATATTAAGTGTATTTGATCAATACTAATGTTTATAATACTCTTGCACTATTATATAATATTATGGTTTCTATTTTTCCATATATTTCAAAACATTAATTTGAATAATATTTCCTATTTTTTTCAAATTTTCCTATATTTTTTTGCCCATCACTTGACAGCCTGGATATCTTTCAAAATAGTAAACTCTACACTCTTACTTTCTTAAGTGGAATAAAAAACATGTATTCCGTTTTGAACGTTTCCATGATATCGCAAAAAGGCTATAATTATAGTGAAAGGATTGACTGTATATTTCTTAGAATAGAAATATTCTTGTTTTCTAGAATGTTGCAGCATAACCCCGGTATCGAAATGGTGGTTGAAATAAAAAGCCTTGCAATGCCTCGGCTTTATGGTTTTAATTGGCAAGCAAGTCACTGATTTCAATGATATATTTAACGAGAATGTAATATTACAGTTGATTGTAATATAAGTTGGAATGATAAACAGTTTGAACACACATGCATGTGAAATTATCAGTGACTGTATTATTATTTAATTTCGTTATTTGTCCGAGATGACATGGGGTCAGATATTGGGACGTCTTTACGATTTTGCGTATTTTGTAGCACCCCGACTCCTTTGGGACCAATCAAAAAGTTTGTGCCATCCAACGCCAGACCGTCCACACCGCAGGATATATTTCTCTACCACTCCAAGAAAAGCCAAAGCCTGCTGGGACCGGGTAGGAATTCTTTTTAGCTTTAACAACCTTTATATGCTACTTTCACTTTTGTCATGGTCACTTTTATTTCAAAAATTGAGATTTTCTGAATTTTTTTTTTTTTTTCAACTATGCCATGCAAATACACTGTAAACTATGTTGATTATACACTGTTCATTAGATGAGTGAGAATTGTATAGCTTGGAGTCGCTGTATAGCGTGAGTGGTATTGTAATAATATGATACTGAGCTATCATACTGGCATGCCATATATCATAATTAATAAAGTAATCAATTATAATCGTCAAATCAGTAGCTCATTTCATCTATTAATTAATTGTCCAAGCTTATCATAGACATTTGCAGGAATCAATTGCTTTATAATTTGTTTACATTTAATATGTTTAGATATTATTTTGCTGAAAACTTGCAATAAAATTTGACTACATCATCTGACGTTCCAAACACAAATTAATTTTATGCTGAGTAATTATAATACTTTATTTATTTACCTAATTAGTGCACTATGCTATTGTTTCCCAGGACCTTCTATTTGAATGGCGTGTAATTCAAAATATTACGAAGCACATGACACAATAATTCATATCTACAAATATAGCACACATTCACAAGCATACATGTTCCAAGTGATGCTATAATTAACAACATGAATACGGAGAGATTTAAAGGGACATCAGGACACGTTTTGAGCTAAATTTTATATTTGCATTTTTGATTAAAATGCTTAACAAAGTAATTTCTAGTGGTCAGCAAAAATTTTTAAGTCATATCATGCAGTTGTTGAGTTACAAGTAAGATACAGTGCTCACAAATCTTTGCTATGTAAACAAGGCTTGAGTCTTGTTTACGTTTATAAAAAGATTGCTTCGCAGAAAATATCATGTTTAAAACAATATGAGATGTGATAAACACTAGACACGTACTGTTTAATTGTGTTTAGAATGAACTTCTAATTTGAAAACAAATCTGCTTGGAATGTTTAGTAGCAAATTCAATATATGGAAGCAAAATCATGTTTCGGGCCTTGTTTACAATAACAAAGAATTGCAAGTGCCATATCTCACAACAAATGAAGTTCAAATTTTTGCTGACCATTATAAATACCTAATTAGTCAAGCATTGTAAACATTAAAATTTGCAATCTAAAATTTGAACATTTTTAATTCAAAACATGTCCATGCCCCTTTAAGAAGTCGATCGATACAAAACAATAACAACTCTATGCAAAGCATGACAAAGCTGAGAAAATTTAAGGATGATCACTTCAGTGAAACCAAGCACGATGTCGATGATGTTCAGAATAGTGTTAACAGTGTCTAGCTCTCTGTCAGTGACGACCGTATAATAACCCAATCTGTGTAATATGGACATTATAATTAAAACCCGGCCAATGCTGGTAGCTAAGGTCTCTGTAAAGTGAGGAACAAACCACACCTGCTAATGAAATATTGATTAAGGAAGGCAATCCCACCACATTCATTAAGGCTTAATACCAGCATGGCATAATTCATATATTTTTATGTCTGTAATTATGTTGTGGAAATAACCAATACCATATCACTACATTCAGAAATAGGTGTGTGGGTGTGTGTGTGTGCATGTATGTATTATATATATACATTACAAATTTAGCAAATAATTTTCATTCAAATATAATCATAGATTATTTACTTTAATGGCTTTGAAAACGACTTGAAAATTTGTATAGCAATGCTTTGTTATGACAGCAGAAATGTTTAAGGCCAACCAAAGTGAATTCTTCATTTCTAGAGCAGGTTAATTTTCCTTAAGCTTAGAATGCCTGAGAGCGGAAAGGGAATAACAAAACGAATATGCAAGTGTGGTCAATTACTACACACTAGCTTGCTTAGATCATCCATCAATTTGTAGTCAATAAGTTTCTTTACAATTACAAAATGGTGCATGGACAAAGTGTGTATATCTAAGATGATGTTCATGTGACCAAAATTCCTAAAGTCAAAATCAGTGAAGAATTAAGGCCGATTGCATATTTTGAACAGAGGAGTGACCAATATCCTTCTTTAAAGTTTTGCAATTGTCTTTTTAAACTGTGTAACCATAAAGATGTAAAACAAATGTTTTGCTTTCAGCTGATGAACAATTTAGAATTTAGTTTGGTTGGCCAGGATTCGGTCATGAATGTGACATGCCATATGTGACCCCCCCCCCCACCCCACCCCAAATATTTCAAACCTTTTGACCCAATGTCAGTGTTATCAAATGTCAGTGTTTTTAGGCTGTTCTGAACTAACTAAATGAAATTAGTGAGGTAAGACAAAATCTATAGACAAGTACATCATACAAAAATGTAAACCTTTATTGTCAGGACTGTGTCAAATAAGATATCAATCAGATGGCTTAATTAATTGGGGTAAAAAGCTGAGTGGAGTGAAATCTATTCAATTATAAGTCACACAGTTTTGAATATTGATTTATGGAAAAAAAATATCTGGAATAATTAAGTTATACAGTGAATATGTCCAGTCTAAAGCTTGAATTTGAATGACATGTACTAAGATATTCACAACACAGATTTCACTATACAATCCACTCAGCTTTTTACTCGGTCTTAGAGAGACATACTACATGTAGATTTGGTTACAATGCTTTCATCAGCTCTGATTTATTTACCAAAAAAAAGAAAGGGGATTGGGCACCAGACTTAAAAGCCCATAAATGAGCATATTAAAGATTCCATCTGTCGACATATGAATGTGGTACTAGTATCATACATGTACCTATAATAGCATGTTTATTAAAGCATTGTGTGGGCATGATCAAAAGAGGAGGTCATGTGATATATGTGTAGTAAGCCTGGTGTTTTGCTTCAAGCTGTGAATTATTGGAAATGTAAGCCAATATGTCGCAATTAACACATTACTCCAACTTCGTAAGACTTTTGTGTCATCTTCATTGAATATTCAGCTGTCCTTATATAGTTTGATTAATGGTGATGATGCAGAGTAGTTTTTATCATTGAAGTGAATGCCGTATTTGACATTGAAATATTGAAGTTGGTGTAGGAAATTGTAATTAATTTTAGAATTAATCGTCAGCAAAGCAGACATGATTTACACTATTGTGTATTTGATTTAGCAGTGAACTTTTGAAAGTGTCATTAAATGAGCTGTCTTCATGCACCCACATGCGCGCCAGCTAGTGTGCAATTACTTGTCAGTCGCAGTTAATTGTCATAATTCAAATTAATGTATGTATAATGTAGGTCAAACAGTTCCTGATTTTGGTGAGTTCCAGTAGATATTGCCAGTAACCATGACAACAAGCTTTTATTGTTTTACAAGTATTATAGGATATGTATTATTCTGTGTCAGCAGGCGTATTATATGAAATGATTTTCATTAAGCATGATTTTCATGTACAGCGCAAATAGACACCTCAAAAGTAGTGGATTGCAATGCATGAGTAGACGTAGGGCAGCATTTTGTCGAGCATGAATTCATATTTAGGAATATTACTCTGATGTGAAAATGATTTATATTGACGAGAAATGAAAGGCAAAGTATATCAGAATAAGAAAGGTCTGCTGGGACAGATTTGTTGGTGTTCTTCTGGCCTGGAGGCTGTAAAACTTTTTACTCATGCTCAAACTCGTACACTGTGCCAATAGATTTGTTTGTGCACAGCCATAAGTTTGTTTTGAGTTCGACTCTGAGCAAGCTCTGAAGCAAACTTGAAAAATATTGAGCTCGTACTCCAGAATGATTTTATCAAAATTTTACAATGATTTAAAGTGCGGGGAATTGAGTTTGTCTATGAGTATGAAAACATGCTCAAAAAAGTTTTATGACCTCCCAGGCCTGGCCTAGATTTCAAAAATAAAAAAAGCCAAACTTGAATCAAAACTTGGATTTAAAAGTCTGAAAGTTTACTCAAATTTTGACTGCTCAATTAAAAGAAAACTGTTGAGATGCAACTCTGCAAATTTTTTTTCTTTCAAGAAATTCAGGCCTGAACATCTTTTACGATAGTTTTAAATTAAATACTTTAGAGATGTAGCGTTAGCTAGTAATTTGATTAATATTGATATTGAATTTCATTATATACCCATCAATAATCCAAATTTTCATACTGTTGAAGTCAGAGTGTAATCCGACTTTTTGGATGTGACTTTTCGAATCACTGTTTTGACAATCTGAATCCAAAGCATGTCTCTGAAACTAATGATGTCACAATGCACCACCACATATTTTTGTAGATAGCAATCAACTATATCAATTTAAAGACAAAACTACATACACAAAAAGCATGCTTCTCATCTTAATTACTAACTAGTATTTATAAATGTGTATTTGAAATTTCCTGATGGGGTATATAATGAATTTATGAACTACTTAATCTTGGTCTGCAATCAGATGTTGACAGGCGTGGATCATCAGATCAAGTTGACGATGCTTTTCGTCTCATTTGATCAGATCATCTGCACCTGTCAAATTGACGTGGATCCACTCCTTTAATCAAGCTGCTGTAGTATAATACATACCTGTATTCTATAAATTTTTTCCAGTACTATATTTTTTGATAGCATGATTAACACTCAGTAATTATCAAAACCTAGCTATACTTATTAGTCACTTGTATCACATTGAAGTGTGCAGATTTAGTATATATAGAATTATGTATGATTGTGCAATATACTCTTGCCAGCTCAGTACAGTTTAAAAGTGTGGTGGGGAGATCTTGTTTTTTTTTTCCTTTCTCTTTTTGTTTTATTTTTGAGTGAGGATTTATGAGCGTATATCATTAGCTTAATTGCCATGATATCCTGGTTCATTGTTAATATGTGTCATTTTACTGGAGATTAATACAGAGTTTGATAGAACATCTAAATGTTTCAATGTTATAACCACTGTTAGTAATTGTTTGTAAACATTGTAATTTATTGATACCGGGTACTAATCCAATCATCTAACTACCTTAGAATAATTTATCAGTTACTAATTTATTAGTGTTTTTCATGCATTAAAATTACTGCCATATTCAAGCAGATTCCCCGCACAAATATTGTCACAAATTTCCAAAGAGATTAAATGATAAAAGCTATCTTTCATCTTTATGAAAATAGCATCTTGATATGGAAAATATTGGACAATAACAAGATGTTTTAGTAATTTAGAACTTTGTATATCTAAATGCCAATTTTATGATGCACTGCACATCCGGTATTGCATGATAAATTTACAGCATTATGTGAAAAAGCTAGTTACAAAAATCTATAGTTTTGTATGTACATGTGCATTTATATAATTTTTCAAACATGGAAGAATGCATGTAACATTGAACAATTCTCAATATCTAAAAATGTAGATATTATAGATGATTTTTCCCAAAAAAAACTGATGTGAAAACCATTGGGTCCGATTGACATTATTTTAACATTATATTTTGAAAGATCATCAATCATGGGATATTAAGAGATCACAATCAGTTCATATGGGTTTGTCCTCATTCACATCTATTTATGTTTTCTTAAATTGCAAATTTACACACATTTTGACATCTAAAAACTTAATGCTTTTATCATTTCAAAAGTTTTTAAAAGATTTTTTTTTTTATCAAAGAAATCGTTATACACCTAATTGATGTTTTTAAGTTTTGTTGATCTCTATGCTCTTGTAGGTTTTCTGGGGCCATTATCAAGATATGGTTTGTTTCTTACATGTATGATATTTGAATTAAATGCATGAGTTGGTTGTTTAATCAGAATTAACGATGTCAGCTGGGAAATGGAAATCGTGGTAACAGGAAAAAATGATGGTGGATTGGGTTTGAATATTTTATGAGTGACTTTGAGAGATGCAAATATTAGAGTGTTTTCTCACCTGAAAGATTAAAAAAAATTTGGTTTGGAAATAAAAAATTTCTTCATCTGTAAAAATGCAAAAAAAAGTCAGGAATTTCAAATCCATGTGAGGTGCATCAGGATTGTCTCTTTTTAAATGAATGCATGATTTACGTTTTTAAAATTTTACATAAATGTCACAGTGTTACCGACAAACTGGGCAAAAAGGTCGGCTCCAGTTGAGCATGGAAAAGTTGACAATGTCCATTTGAGTATGGAGAAGTTGACAATGTTTGAGACTGTTCCTGTTGTTCAGTAATTACAATAGACCTTAAAAAAAAATTCTTATTTTGTAGTCAAGGTCATGTTTTTACTTTGACTATAAGCATATACAAGGTACCAGTTAGGCACCCTTATTAAATAGTACAATATGTTTGTTGTTCACCTGATTGTACTAAAACAAGAAGTTATTTCACAAGTACGACTGGTACTTAGTGCAATATGTCATTCATCTGAACTGGTCGCGGTAGCTCATGCATTGGTTAAATATAATAATAGAGTGTTCGCTTCTCAACTGTAAGGTCATGAGTTTGAGCCCCGCTCATAGCATGGCTAGTCAAACCTAAGACTTGAAAATTATAGGTAGTGATTTCTCCTTTGCCTTTAGAAGTGAGAATCATGGGTCTTTTGGATATTACATGTACCTTAAAAACAGAATTCCCATAACACAGCAGGCGTTGGCACGCTAAAAACCCTCACTGTTACGGCCATGGGTGCTAAACGTAGGTCTGAATTTGTGGTACTTCACCTACAACTGGTGATGTCTCAATATGAGTGAAAATTTTTCGATGGGATGTAAAACAAATAATCAATCATTAATAGTTCACCTAATCTAGAAAATGGGTCAAGGTGGGTTTTTAAACCGTTCAAAAAAAGGGGATGCTACTCCTCCTAGGCTCCTGGTCCCACCTCTGGTATATCCAGGGGGTTGTGTTTTCCCAGCTATTTTTTTTTATTCTTTTTGAGACATGTGAGATTTATCACTGTTTGTATCTTCACGTTTTCATGTAATGGATGAGCCAATGTTTGGTCACAAAGGTCAAGGTTATGTTAAAGTAAAGGTCATGACTCAGGTTTGTGTCTTTGCAATGTCATCTCTCAAGGATGCTGTCAATAATCACATTAAGACTGGTGTGTGCTTAAGGAGGATGATGCATCATAATAATAATGGCTGACTTGAAACATGAATGGAAATATAAACATCAGCAATACTATTATCTTACCTTAAGCTGGATAGCTCAATTTGTATGTTTAGTCACCGATCTGTAATTTAATTGGCATGTGTTCAAGTCCAGCAAGGGTTTTAATTATTTTTTTTCTAGATACTTAATTTCCACCAAAACTGCTTTTTTTTTAACTCGATAAAATAAGTTTGAAAGTTTTTGATTACAAAAATTGTTGTGCATATAATGTTCCACTTTCGATCGATGATACAAGTTTTCTGGCTTTGTGCAGTCATCTTAAACACTGACGACTGTCGGGAGTAAGAATCCTCCTTAAACACTGACGACTGTCGGAGATAAGAATCCTCCTTAAACACTGACGACTGTCGGGATAAGAATCCTCCTTAAACAATGACGACTGTCGGGAGTAAGAATCCTCCTTAAACACTGACGACTGTCGGGAGTAAGAATCCTCCTTAAACATCGACGACTGCGGGAGTAAGAATCCTCCTTAAACACTGACGACTGTCGGGAGTAAGAATCCTCCTTAACCACTGTGACGTCTGTCAGGAGTAAGAATCCTCCTTAACCACTGTGACGACTGTCAGGAGTAAGAATCCTCCTTAACCACTGTGACGTCTGTCAGGATAAGACCTCCTTAAACGCTGACTTCTGTCAGGAGTAAGAATCCTCTTAAACACTGACGACTGTCGGGAGTAAGAATCCTCCTTAAACACTGGCGACTGTCGGGAGTAAGAATCCTCCTTAAACACTGACGACTGTCAGGGTAAGAATCCTCCTTAACCACTGTGACGATGTCAGGAGTAAGAATCCTCCTTAACCACTGTGACGTCTGTCAGGAGTAAGAATCCTCCTTAACCACTGTGACGACTGTCAGGAGTAAGAATCCTCCTTAACCACTGTGACGTCTGTCAGGAGTAAAGATCCTCCTTAAACACTGACGACTGTCGGGAGTAAGAATCCTCCTTAAACACTGACGACTGTCAGGAGTAAGAATCCTCCTTAACCACTGTGACGACTGTCAGGAGTAAGAATCCTCCTTAACCACTGTGACGTCTGTCAGGAGTAAGAATCCTCCTTAAACGCTGACTTCTGTCAGGAGTAAGAAGGACACGTATCGGTTTTGGTTTGTAGGAACGACTAAATACTGCTATACAAAGCAAATTCCTTCCTGTTTTATTTTTGTACATTTTGTCCTTTTTTCCTAAATTTATGATTCTAAAAGTTTCATTGGATGAATTCAACTCTGGGCAATTGTATATGGGCAAAAATAACATAGGAAAAAACAACAACAAAAAAGCCCACAAAAACAATCCACTAGACAAAAGTAACACAGGTTGGGAATTCCTTGTGCAGTAACTTTGGTATTAGCTTTTGGGTGAGGAAGATGGTTACTGAACAGTTCTGTGTCGGAATGCAGGTGTGATGTGATTGTGTTCAAAGTTCAAAGATCGAGGTCTATAGTGATTAATCAAACTTACAGAGATCAGATGTGATCATGACTAACAGTAGTATATTGTTTTAGCAGTGTGGGTATGACATATTGCCATGATATTAGGATAGAAAGGTTGCATGTGCTGAATTTACGAAATTTGTTTATCTGCAGTCAGTTTGTATGCTTGCCATTTCAAGTTCTTTCTCATTAACAAAATATGAATGTTTTGATTTATTATAAATGTAGATAAAACTTATGAGGATAAATAACTTAATCACCAAGACAGACTGAGAATATTGAATTTCAATTCAATATTTTTTTTTTCAAATGAATTCTGAGACTTTTAAAACTTAATGTAATAATTTTTAAAATTCTTTTATCTTTAGTCTGTTCCAAAAATACTAATTCAAAAGAATTTTAAAAGACTTAATGGTTTAAGTAACTATAGCATACTTTTGAGGATTTTACAGGGTGGGTGTACTTGATATTTAGATGTAGGCCTGTTTGAGATTTTACAGTAGTGGGTGTACTTGATTTAGATGTGGTGTTGAAGTGTCTGAGTATGGACTGGGAGCTCCATCGCCCCTTCCTACAGAAGGCTGAGGTCCTGGCGGCCCTCCTGAAGGAAGCCGAGGACCCTAAGTTCCAGAAGTACTACAGAAGTCCGGCCTCAGAAACACTGGACACGTACATCAAGAAAAACAAATTTTACAGCAACGACTACAAGGAAATGAGTAACAGGTCAGTGTTTTAACGATGGCTGTTACAAAGTGTTAATGTATAA
>CAJDSM010001949.1:817-32513 GCA_903981925.1 Ostrea lurida
CTTATACAGCGCTCCATTGATATATCGCCAACTTTTGTTCAAGACTGATTAGGGCTTTAAAGCAGGGGTGACAGTATAACTAAATCACCATTACTGACAAATCACTGAGCCATCAAAAGAAAATCGGTTTTCTGCTTGGTGATATTGGAGATGAACACTGGCACTCTCCCTGAACTGGTTTGAGACATTTAGATAATTTTGAGTTTTATTCAACAATTATTCATTATTAATCTTATCACCAGTATACTTCTTCCAACCCATCACACTTCACTGCCCTGCTCCCTAAGTACAGGTGTGATTATCAATAGGTGTTAGGTAATTGACATTATTATTATTATGTGTACACCCTGTTTAAAATTTGACCTTTTGTTTTTGAAAATCAGTGGCATATGGCATATGCAAGACTAGCATTATAACAGGGATGTTAACATTGGGAGAAAATATGTTTTTAAGGATTTTCAGGAAATGAAGAGGGTGTGTGTGTTGATATATCAAGGAAATATTGTATTTAATGCCTGTTTTGATTGTATGCTTGCAGTTCAAGTTTGACTACCTAACAGCCACATACTTCCTCCTGCTTGAGAAGAAAATGAAAGGACGTCCTGTCAGACTTCTCAATAAGATCAGAAGCCATGAAGGAGGCTGCAGGGTAAGACAGGTTTCCCTGGTGACTGTAAGACCAGAATTGGTCGAAGCTAGCGGAATACTTCCCTTATAGTAAAGCATTGAGCAGACTAGTGATTTATATCCGATTCATGATATGTGGATGAGAAAAGTATTTCCGAGCCAAGTGATTGTGATGATAAAAAGAAAAAGAGTACAATACAAGGATTCACACTGGTCAATGCGGCCAAGTTTGGGCCCATAAAAAAGGGAGACGGCTTGTCTTCTGTAGCATGTGTTCTGCGGACTTTTCATGTGACCATTCAGGTTGAAATGATCACCACAGGCACATTCAAGGCAAGCAATGCGTTGACCTATTGACTCCAATATTTCTCTGAGAACTTTTGTTTAACCAAACAGTACCAAATCATATGCCACAGGGCTATGACATGCTCTAAAATGATGTGGTAGTTGGTTAACCCACCTCTGATGGCCACAGATACATTTGATAAGGCATTTAAGACCATGTTTCTAGACTAGAAGATATTATCATCATGGCATGGAAAAGATTAGATATCTAATACTCAACTTTTGAAATGATTAGCTGATTCAGTCTAGAATGTTCATGTAATATACACGAAATTTAACTTTGTGGTGATGTGTGTGATAACACATGCTCTCATTTGTGTACTGGTATATATAAACACTGTCTGCATAAATATGCATTTCAATGAGTTATTCACCACAATCATGCTGTATTTCCTTTGTACGTCTGCTCAAAAGAAAAGAAAAAGTCCCATGAAAAATACTGACAAGATCCCGACAGGGAAACAGGTCTGGTGGTGGTGTAGCACACTTCAGGGTCTATACAGTGAAATGTGATTAACATTTGTAAAGTGATTTGTTTGGTTTTGGCCATCCTCACAAATGTCAGGGACCCAGTGTCCACTCCCCACATCAGGAGTAGACACGTGACCAATGTCAGTGTGAGGATGGTTCTGGGTATACAGCAAGGTACATAGATTTCACTTCTTACTCAGGAAAAAAGAAGTCACAGTGCAGATGACGCAACATGTTATGAATTGGTGTACTCCCCAAGACTGGCAGCATCAGAGAGATTGGAATCTCCAATCATCCACAACAAGGACAGAGACCCACTAGGGCCCCGGCCCGTGACTTACGGGGGCTGTGAGGAAAGAGGAAGAAATAGGGCCAGAGAGAGGCTGCCGTTCTCATCCACAGAGGAACAAGAAAATGAGAAAAATTCGGCAAATACCCGACACGACAGATTCTCTTGTAATAAAGACAACAAAGAAAACTTTGCTATTCCTCTTACGCCTGGTATAAGAACTCCCAAGCCTAAGACAGCAAAGACACCGTATCAACAGCTGATGATACCAGCCTCTAAACCCAGGTCACCACTGATAGCCAAACAGCTGGTACCCACGTCGTTAGATGATACGTGTAAGTTCAATAATAACTTCCCACCAACATTTACAATTCACTAGATAGATAGATTTGATAGATTAGAATACCATGATTATTTTAAACTTTGAAGAGAAGTGTTATTAAAGTATTGTCAGAGTATTTGAAACTCATTGAACAAAGTTTTTACCCTGTATACAAACAGATGATACACATTATTTGTAGTATCCCCAGGAAAACCGACCACTCGATGTTGAACACGACTCTCTCTCCGTCACGATCTTACGACTCTCAGCTCAATAATCTGCCAAACCAACCAACACCACTCAATCTCAGCAAGAGGTAAGCTTAGTGCTAGTTCATAGTGCATCACCAGCTAGATACACTTGTATATTGTTCACAGTAGTCCTATATTTACATCACATTTATTCTTGTATCAATTGTGAAAATCCTCATCATGGAAATTCCCTGACCAAAAATCTAGTTCTGACTATTCTTTTCAAGTAATGCCATTTTATTTAAAGTAGTCCATCCATAGGTTATCCCAAAGAAATTTTATGCTTTACACCTAGTCATTGTTTTCAAAGATCAGTAAAATGAACAAACATATTTTAGTCATTTAACACAAGCTACTCGCACTCATCTACATGTACCAGATATGATGTTTAACAAAACAAGTCATGATTTATAAATTAGATATAATGCTGAGTTTAAATATCTATGGGTTTCAGTTTGTCACCGAATTCAAATCATGCATGTAAAATAACCCATCAAAATCTTCTTTTTAACTCAAATAATGTTAATTTTATAGACAATTCTTGAAATACATATATTAAATGTGTTTATTGGTATTGAATCTATTGCTTCATTGCTGCTATGCAAGCTTTCATTGTCTCACTAGAAAGTGAAGGCACATTTGAAATCACTCACACCTTATTGCTGAATTTTCATGTCAGTCATGAATTTTACGAAAATGAAAGAATGGAATCTGACAAGTAATTATCATCTTCATGATTACAAAATCATTAAGGAAATTGGCAGTTTTGTAGACTCATATAAAACCTCATCTTGAGCTTCAGTGCTTGGCTTGGATTTTCAGGGCCACCAAGATCAAAGAACATGAAGGGTACATTTTTGTAACTTGTGAAATTTTTAGAAAACGTGTGATAAAATCTAACAGGGCAGCCTCAGCGGACGGTTTAGAGGGAGATTTTACTCCGAAGTCGAGGAAAGCCTCCGTGTTTGGAAGTCTGGAAAGGATGTTCAACATGCTGACACCCAAGAAACAGAGCAAGTCAACATGTGATGGACCCAGGAAAGTCAAGGTGTGTTAGTCGAGTCCCGAAAATGTCCATCATCCTGAACCATTGAATTTATATTCTAATCTAACTGTCATAAAGTCTATGGGCAAAATCAGAGGAAAGCCTAATTTCTGTGGCAACGAGGGGTTATTCATATTTGGTAAGAAAGACCATATGTGAATAATCCCTCATTTAGTGTGCTGTCCAAGAATTTATCTTTTAAAGGCCATTGAGAAAACATGCCTGAAAATAATTCTGTTCTGTTTTCATTATTTTTCTTTTCTGTACTGTCTATGATTATTTCAGGCTTTACACAACATATTCCGAACAAATGAAACGAATTCCGAGTATGTGTTGGGCAGACTGAAGGAGGTGGTGGAGGAGAAGTGTATTCCGTACAAACAAAGCGAGTAAGTAAAGCCAGGTCTCCTCTCTCCTTGTGCATGTAACTGAGAAGTCATCTCTTGGACATGGTCCATTTTCAAGAAAATATTATTGAACTCTGCATGATTATTAAAGTTGCATACATAAAGATAATTATAAAAGTAAAATTTGGCTTTGTAGGTGTTTTTAAAATCATATTTTTAAACACTATTAAATTTCCATTCTGAATCAGAACTTTTGTATTAATCAAATATGAAGCATAACTTCCCAATAGTTGGATGTATGATGCTGCATCTGACCTGTATTGTCTGGATGACTGCTCACTGACCATGTCATAGTTTTTGCAGTAGATTAATTTTCCACGAACTGTGTTTTCTACATGGTTCAGCCTGATGTATTATTATTATCCTGTTGCTACATCTGACCTATTTCTTTATGAGTGTTGAAACTTGCATAGAAAATTTTCAGTACAGCTTCGTACAGTCCCTTTTACTTTTATGAGTAAGGCAAGTGTATGATTCCATTTCAATTTACATGAATCAAATTTATAAAGCTAATTTGGGGAGGT
The DNA here is from genome assembly GCA_903981925.1 of Ostrea lurida. Taxonomy (NCBI): domain Eukaryota; kingdom Metazoa; phylum Mollusca; class Bivalvia; order Ostreida; family Ostreidae; genus Ostrea; species Ostrea lurida. The sequence continues at coordinate 5,099 of CAJDSM010001949.1, forward strand.
TCTTCTCATCAATGGCAAATGCGATATTGCTCTTCATTACAGTGACCCCTTCATCTGTTGTCTAAAGAAAAAATGATACCAATGGAACTTCTTTTCAGTTACACACTTCGCTGCACAGTGATGAGCGATTGGTCACGTGTCCAGCTGGCCTTTGACCTGGAGATCTGCATACTACCCAAAGTTCCGTACATAGGAATCTGTAGAAAGAGAGTGAAAGGAGACACGTGGCACTACAAAAAACTCTGTGAAGACATTTTAGCTTCCTGCAAATTGTAAGTCTGATTGTGGTAAGTTGCTGCAAGGTGGGCAGAATTTTCTTTTCAGCATGGGTGGTAGATTGAAATATAATACCTACTAATCAGTAAAGGGCAGGGAACCAGCCAAATTGATAAGAACATTCTGTGTTTGATATTAAAGATAAAGGGTCAGGGAAAACCCCTGTATCAGGATAACATGAAAGTACTGTACATAATAAATCACTAAACATTGAGTACTTGTCATGGATAATCTGTTAGAATAGTATTAAAGTACTGTATAGTAAATCTTTAACATGATTTATTCTGTCAGGGGCCAACTTAAAGATTTCTTTACATTAATGATATGGGCGTCAGAACTGAAGAACCCCCCACTCCAAAGGAGAGAGAGGGTTATACTGTTTTACCCCTGTCTGTTGCACATTTTTGTTAGCCATTTTCTCATAATATAACACTCAGTAACTATATATCACAGGTTATTAATATTTCACATGGTGCTTTATATAGGTATTGTGGGATGCATTTTCAGATTCATCGGACATCTACTTTAATGCTTTTTGTCAAGAACTTTGAGTTTAGAGCGGGGATATCACTAGTGAGCATTGGCTCACAGATCCCTTGTTTATGTTATGTTCTTGTTCACATTGATAACACTCTGTTAGGTTTGGTAACTGCTATATTATAATTGCATGTGTACACACTTACTGAATGTTACATTGTGTTAAACTTGCATCACTCAAATCTTTTATTTTATTTTTTTCAGAAAGTAAATGAAGGTTGTGACATAACTCATTTTACTGCAGAGGAAAAAACGTACAGTAACCTTATTGTCCATCTCGAGGCAAGGGGTGTGCCGGAAAATAACAAACACGGCAAGGGTGTGCTGGAAAATTAGAGACATCATCATCATATCTGTGATTTTTCCTGGTTAGCTTTTTCAAGATGGTGCTTCTGAATTTCATTAGACATATATAAAACTGGTGTAAACAGAGACATTTAGGTTTTATGTAGAGTCTGCAATGTGTGGGGGTTGTGATTGTATTTAGTGTACCTCATTTTATATATTGTTAATATGTTTGAATATAAAATACCCCCAAGTTCAACACCATCAATAATCTTGTGATTTACATGTATAGATCAAGTGCTATAGAAGTTTACGTGATATTTAAAAAGTTCGAATCTCATTGGCAAAGTACATGTATTTCAGTGGATTTTTTAATGTCAGAAGAAAATACAAAGCTATAGGTATCTGAAATTTTTATCGGTAATTGGATTTAAGGAATATTTTGAGTACAAAAAACTATGTTCACAAACAGCATAATGTGGCCCAAATTCTGAAACTACATACATTGAATATGCAAAACTTGTTGAATTTTAATAATGAATGATAGATATACAATGCCATAAAATAGATAAAATTTTCATCATCTCTTTCACCAAAAATAACTTTTTTAGTCAAAACAATTCTTGGATTTATCATTATCAAATGAAGGGAGTGTTATTCTATACACTTGAAAATAGTTTTGATAGTATATGCATGTGGTTGATGTTCTATTAAACAGAAGAAAAGAATCCGGAGACATGCATTTTTTAACAATTTTCAAAGAAAGTGTAAAATTATTACTAATTTTAGGATTCAGTTTGAAGGAAGAAATAGCCTCTGTTTTTCTCGCTATTTCACTTGTAAATTGATTGTCAGAAATTCAAACAATTATTAAAATCAGGTTAAAAATAGCTCTTTTTGCACAAAGTCTTTTAATACCGATCATGTTGAAAATATCCAGTAAATCCAACATTGTTTTATTCAAGGGTATTTGTCTGCAGAATAGAAATCAATCATTTTGGGGTGGACATTTTAATCGTGTACATGAATGAATTTTTTTTAAAGATTTAAATCATGTTAAAACATTATTTTATGATAGGTACATTTTTTTTAGATGTAAGTTTTAATTTGTTGGAATTAAAGCATGTATGTCTTTTGTAGATTTGAATATGAAGTCTGTATATGTGATCTCTCCCTTTTCCTCTCTGACTTTCCTTTGCTGTCTCTCCTATTTGTATATATATATACTGTCATTAATCACACAACACCTACCTATGACAAAGGAGTACCGTAGATTCACAAATGGCATGATTTGGTCTCAACTGAAAAGTCATTTTACTTTGAATTTTGTGCATTTTGCTGTAATGACAAGGTATTTATAGTATATTCTTTATAGATACCATGCGTTTTATCCCTCAATTTAATGGAATAGAAGGAAATTAAGTTTAGCGTGTTATTTCCTCCTGAACGAGCATGTAACAAATGTTCACCAATTAACATTGATATTATCCCATCCAACAACCATTAAGTTTTATATATTGATCACTAATTATCCATTAATGTTCTTTTTACCTATCAATTAAGGAGAAATTGTATCGAAGGCTGAGTCATATGAAAAAATTGATGAAAAAATATAAAGTTGATGTAATTTAATACAGTTTATAGTGACATAGATTGAGACATTCGCAACATTAAAATCAATAGGAGTATGACGTCATAGCGGCAGAAAGATACTATAGATTCTTTTGTCAATGATTTTTATCAAAATTTACAGGGCTGAATTTTGCTATATATGTACCGCCTTCTTTGTAAGCACAAGTTGCACATGACGTATATGCCAACTGAATATTGATATTGATATAGTATATGAGTGAAGTACTGAATTGTTATTTCTTATGAATAAATTTAAAAAATAAGCTTTGAATTGTTGCAATATTTAGAGAATACAAACACCCGCCCAGGGAGGAAAGGGTTGGGGGCTGATACAAAACCGCAGGAACCAGTGGCGAATCCAGGAATTTCAGAACCGGGGGAGGGGGGGGTGTAGGGTTATAATTCTTGATATGGGATCTGGGGCTTTGTTTTTTTGATGCCCCTTTACACATACCCAGCTGTTTTGTAGTGAGAGTAGAGAATGAAATACATATTTGTAAACAATTGCAATGTGAAACTATACATTAAAGTAATAATGCGTATTATGCAGGTAAAAAATTTACAATCTGCATTTGGGAACTTCGTGGTTTTAAATAGGATGGATGGTTTCGTGACGACTGAATTCATGATACGTTTCTTTAAAAAATCTAGACCCGGATTATCATTTGACGCAGTATTGTAGGTGTAGCTTTGATAATGTGGGAACGTAAGGTATACATTGTAGCAATGCAAACGGAAAAAAAAAATCTTTGATGTAGAAAATTGGTATCCATGATGCCTGTTAAACCAAGGTGATAGATCAAACCTGAAGGCGGAATATTTTTTTCAAGTAACATGGAAAATGTTAAAGGTCACCCTCCACAAAGCTAATTGTTGAACGTCGTTATCGGTTAATCCATGAACAGTTTTTGGCTCACTAACCTGAATGGTTCGGAGAGTATGCTTCTGATCACGCGTTTTTTGTGCCTCCGTCATGCTGTCCTGATTAATGCATATTTCACATTTTCGACTTCTTCTGCAGAAACCCAGCTGGTCGCCAAATTCACCAGAACTTGGTAACAAACATCTGCTTGGTACAGGGGCTTCATAGTTCAATTGAATGAGGACCAGGCCCTCATCAAAGGGGAGATATCACGAAAATGGCAAAAATAGGGTGGTGTCATTCTAAATCTTCTCAAGAACGCAACTGTGCCAGAAAAGCTGAATTTATATGGAGGCTTCTGATATAGTGGAGATTAGCAAGTTTGTTTCAAATCATGAAACCCCGGGTACGATTGAGGGCCAGCAATTAGGCGACAAGTTTTGTATATGATGTTATAAGGGGGAGTAATCCTTTAGTACTTCTTCTCTAGGCCACTGGTCGAAGGAAATTAAATGATTCTATTATGAAGGACAATTTCAGTCGTTACAAAATCTAGATATGAACGTTCTATGATGCTTAGGCATGTCTCTTGCGGCCAACCAACTGATGGCAGTGCTTCGATCGCTACTTACGAGCGCAGTATTGATTTGGAGTACGAATATTATCGCTTGCAGAGGCTGAAGTTGCAAGAGCTTCTAATGGAGTTCTTCTCAATCAGGGAGTCTAAGTTGAAAGCCCGCTGAGGGGGCTGGACACAGATAATATCACTATGGCCGGGGGAATCACAAAAGGGGTCAATTTACATATGTATTATAATGTTATACTGGAATATATATTTAAAAACTTTCTTCTGCAAGCACCACTAGGCGGAATAACTGAAATTGTAATGTGAATGCTTCTTGATATAGTGGAGATTGAAGATGGTGTTCAAATCATGACCGCCCGGCGGGTATTGGCGCCACAATAGGGGATACAAGTAGTTTTAGCATATGATTATTATAGGGAAATCTTCTCATGAACCACTGGCACAGGAAGCGAAGCATTTAATATTGAGAGCTTTCCGTGATATAGAGGAAGATTGAGTTGTGATTAAATCATGACCGCGCCGGGGACTAATGGTGAACCCAATAAATGGGATCACAGAATTCTACATATGATTCTATATAAGTAAGCAAATCTCTCAAGAAACGCTGATCTTTGGGCCCAGGAGAAGCTGAATTTATATGGACTTCCTGATATTAAGAGGAGATTCAGTTTGATTCAAATCATGATCCTCCGGGGTATAATGTGGGACAGCATATGGGAATCAAGTTTTACAATGGCAGATATTGAGGGAAATCTTTAAACAATCGTTCTCAACGACACTGGACCCAGAAATTGCTGAATAATTGTATATGCATAATCTTCTGTAAAGTAGGAGATTCAGTTGTTAAATCACGACCGTCGCGGGGTATGAAGAGGCCCAATAGGACGATGCAATAGTTTACATGCAAGTATATTAGGAGAACTTCTTTAAAAATCTTTTTCATTGAACCAGGAAGATGTGGAATATTTACGCTGAACAGCTTCCTGAGATATAATGAGAGTAGATTTCAGTTGGTTTCAGTAATCCGTCCACTTGACCATAAGGTTAGATTTAGTCCACATGTGACTAAATTCTAATGCCAATACTGCTCCTTCTTTAGTGAAAGCAAGCTTGTGCTTCAAGTGAGCGATGTGGCCATGGGCCTCTTGTTGGTTTTTTTTTTTTTGTTTTTTTTGCAAGCTGACCCAAAGGAAAAAATTGAATATTTGACCATGAAGAAGAACAAAAGCAGGGGTGCGCTATGTACAAAAATTTAGGAGACTTAAATTCAAAAACGTTTCGGGTATTGCACACCAGTCAATGCACGTGGAGTTTGATCCATGTGCCGACGCATATTTTTTGGTGACCTAAGAAATTCTTTCCTCAATCCCCGTAATCAAGATATCTTGATAAAAAATAAAAATAAAAAATTGGCTACATTTTGCTGACTTTCGAATGCTTGGTCATACAGATCTCTGATCTGTCCCAATATTTTTTCAGAGAGCCACAGTTCTGCAGCTAAGTTCTTGGCAGAAAAATTATCTGTTTGCTGTTTACATGGCAAGCTACTTTTGCACTGTAATGAATTAGACAATCCTTAGCAGTTAAATGTATAACCTCTCACCATCAATGAAGGAACTATATGAAAAGTACTTCATGAGCAATCAAACGTACACTATCGATCGTTGTGATGGTAGACATGAAATAGATACAGACGTGACCATGGCTATGTATCGGCAATATGGGCACAGGATGTACGGAGCGCCAAATTGATATAACAAATCCAAATAATTGAAGATAATTTTAGTTATTAGGGAATATCGATTATTGCTCTCATCGATTAAACTGATGCGCACAATACTGATTTTTAAAATGCGCGCCGCGATTCAATTCATGACAGCAATAATTGATCGATGGTTTAATGATTACCCCTCTCAATTTCAATCGATGTCAATACGGTGAAATTATTGCGCACAAAATCGTATTTGGAGCTTGTTATAAATGATTTGATGGTTTCTTTGATTTGATGATTTACAATGCTGCATTTGTATATACATCATTTCTTTTGAAGAGAGAAAAGATATATGCTCCTCTGAAAGAATTATTGCGCGCTTTCAATTGAATATTATATGATATCCTTTATTTATTTGAAAAGAGCATTAATTCAATTATTGTGCACATTAATTGAATGAAAGAAACTGATAATTCAATTGTTGAGCCCATTAATTTAGTATCAGATTGCTCTTTATTAAATTATAGCGCCAATCAATTCAATTTGATGTAGATTTCATTTGAAGACAGTAATAATTCATTTAATCGCGAGCATCTTTTCAGCAATTCAATTAATCCCCGTAATACTTCAGAATTGAAGATATTATTTGAGATCTTTAAATTAATTTTTGCACGCATCAAGTGAATTGATAATATTGCCTTTAATTATAGATATCGTGAATTATGTTTTTTGGCGCTTTATGAGGACCGAACCACGAAAAGAGTTTTCGTATACGCGTACTTTTGGTCAGGTTTCGACACTGAAGAGTCGGGGCGATCCGATTTTTTTATCAGTTCTGTTGGGAACGCAATAAACATACACGTAAGGAAACCACACTATTAATAATAGGATCTAATAGCCAAGAAAGAGGGTTCCAAACCAATGATAGGGCGGGAATAGGGGTACCAATAACCAGTCAGCGTCCATCGTTGTGCGATGTTATGTGTGTTCTTATGCGTTAACAATTGGATATTTTTAGCTTCTTCAAAACTACCATTCCAATTCTTTCAAATTACTATGGGTGCGGTAAAAACTTAACCAATTTTTAAAATTCTTCTATTTGTAAGGAAAACTAATTGTATAGTGATGTAGAGCAGGCCAGGAAGGCATATACCAAAATTATAAATTTCACGATTTCCGAGATCAAGATTTTGACTCCAAGGAGAGCCAAACTTTTAAATAAAGCGTGCATATATTTGTAAACATTTCGATATTTTCTTTAATGTCATTGGTACTAGATTGAAATATACCAAAATTGTAAATTTCATGATCCTAGGGTTCCAAGGTATGGCCAATCTAATGTTAGAATTACTCAGAATTGCAGAACAGGTTTTTCCTCCTTGGTACTGGTGAAATATTTAACTTAGATGAAGTCCTGGGCCTCATCTTAAACCAATTCTGGATCGTTTGAGGCACATAGACACAAGAGTAGACTTCAAGTCCAAACAGATAGCTTCAATATGAAAAAATCCACCCCAAACAAACACACACAGGCAATAGAACAAAGCATACATGATTTTGTAGCACTTGGGATTACAATTATTTACGAGTGCCAATGAAATATGATATTCATATATGACATCCTGTTTGATAATGAATGATTCACTACACACAAAATTGAATTTTTTACATATATATACACTTGATGAAGCAGACCAATTACCATTGTTTTAGATTTATTTGTTTTTACAACTTTTAACACAAGGTATTATTTCTTATTTCAAATATTTGCTCAACTTGATGAATAATAAATGACCATTATAGACTATGAATTGACCACCATTGTAATAAACGAAATATGGTACAGTATAATGATCGATGTCATCAACTACAATAGAATCTGGAGCTGGTGCATATATTATTGTAAGTCAGGAGCATTATTGTGTAATTTCCAAAAAGCCACACCCTTTTCACAAACTTTAGACCATCCTTAAAATGTCCGTTGCTCAGGTCCTTGGAACACTGTACATAATGGGAAATATGCAAGCCCTGTGGTGCTCCCTTAATTTGACCCAAGTCATGCAAGTGTTCGTCCTTAAAATGGACTTTGTCCACACTTAGAAAAAAAGAAGTCCAACAATGCTACATGTATATATGTAACTTTCACCCCGTGGCTATTTAGAATTTCCACCAATGTCAAGTAATTGTCCACTGATTATGTTTTAAGAAGACACTTGTATGAAAGGATGATCAACAACAAAGGATTGAATCAGTGTACACGAAAGAAGTTATTTCTGTTAGAACTGTACCCCAGGCAATAGTAACAGATTAAAATGTTCTTTCAGTTTCTTGGTCAATTACAATGACCTGGGATTTCGCTGAGGTGAATTTTATCATTATGTCTGGCATCTTTGACCACTTCTGAAATATTGCGTCAAAGAATGGGCTTAAACAACGNCAATGACCTGGGATTTCGCTGAGGTGAATTTACCGAATTCAATGCTTTAAAAATTACAGGCATCTTTGACCGTTTCTGAAATATTGCGTCAAAGACCGATGGCCATTTTATTATGTTAATTAGCGAAACTTTAAGTTATACAAAGTAAACCTAGTAAATAAAATCAACGATTTAATAGACATAAATATGAATTATTTATATAGTTTCTGTATGTGACAGGAGAATTCGACATTGATTTGCCGAGGTAACGAAGCCGGCGCATTCATCTCGCTTTATTATCTGTGACAATTAATTGATTTTCATCGTATTGATCTGTTTCACATAATGATATCTACCACTTTTTACCTTAAGTTTCAAGGTCGCCTTCAGATCTGTAACCAAAATGTAACGCGGAACATTATTTCAAACACGACAAAATGTTCCCAACACATTTTGTGCGTATATTCATAGTTTTGAGACGATTAGCTGCCTTTTGAAGCGATCACTCAGCCGTGAATTGTCGACCCAACTTACGGCTGTTTAAAAAGCAAATATTGTAAAGAGAAGAACGCCGGAGTGTGGAAGGGGCCGGTTTTTTCAGTCTACATACAGCCATGTAACTTCCTAGTACCCTAGCCTGTGTCTTTCTCAGTTGTCTCAAGATTTCGGATTTTTCAAAGANAGTCTACATACAGCCATGTAACTTCCTAGTATCCTAGTCTGTGTCTTTCTCAATTGTCTCAAGATTTCGGATTTTTCAAAGATTCCAGACGTGAAAAATGGATTTTACACTCGACACCGGTTCGATTTTTTTCTGCCTCCTTCTTGCTTTGCCAGGTAAGTGTCTTTTTACCCTCTGTCTGGTCGTTTTGTTGTGTCAACATCTAAAGTGCAACGTTTTGACCTCAATTAACAATTATCAGAAATAATTAAGCTGATGTAATGAAAATCAACTTTCTATGAGGACCATTTCTTATTTTTGAAAAACTATATATACTTCCTTTATCATGATCAGTCATTTGTCAATATGATGTATAGGGTGGGGCCAACAACCAGTGCATTGGCTATTTATAAGATATGATTAAAGCACCCGGACGGTTTCGTAATGTGTAGTATATTTTTAATCGTTTGAAGTCCCAGTTAAGAATGAAATGTAAGACGACCCAACGAATACTACACTTGTTAGAAAATGGATGTACATGTTGTTCATATATATTATATGGTACCCCAAAAAAGGATGTACATACTACATAGGTGCATTTTACGTTTACTATAGAAACGGTAACGAAATTTTCGAAAATAGTTATTACATGTTTAATGCATTATTGCAAGACTGATCATATACATTAATTATGCTATAGACATTTAATAAGACCAAATGACCATACAACCGACAAGTTCACTGAATACCAAGAAAACAGAGGAGATTAGGATCTTTAAAGATTAGCAAGTTTTGAAATGGAGTAGCGTGTGTCAATGACGTAACATACCATAAGACATAGCATGCATTGCGTAATTCTATACACAGGTTTAATTCATAGCTATAGCCAGGAATAGTGGTCAATATTCGATTTGCTTAAATTCATTTTTGAACTTTCGATATCTTAATTGACCTCACCTCGCTGAGACGGATACCTTTGGGGCATCATTCACACCATTGTGTGGAAGAATTTTACGACAATTATTCGGACGATGGCGAATGTGTCGTCTGCCCCTGAAAAAATGCAGACGACCTGCATCGTAATGCATCCATTTATTGCAGTTCTACTCAACATAAACATGGTAATTACCAACAAATAATAGCACAAGTGTTAAGCCGCCACAATAAACACAAATTAATGACCGGAAAATAAGGCCTATATTTATGGACATCTTACGCTTGCATTGTTTGGAAAGACGAAATCTTTCGTAAAGATATATTGAATATTGTGAAAAAGACCATTTTATTGAATAGATCACAAAATTGTGTTTGTTAAGAACACCAAGAAGAATTTGAGAATCATTTATGACCACTTTGTTTCTATACTATACCGTATTATGGAATGGTGGTCTAAAGTTCTACAGGTGGAATATTTCAATCAAAGTTGCATAAATAGCTCTTTCATGTTTGTCCATTTAGGACTCTGAATTAGAAATGAAGTGTTTTTGATGACAGTGTATAAATCATAGTGGCTATAGTCTACTTGTTGCACCGTCTCACACATCACACTTCCATGTGTCAATGCATTCCACGACGTTTCAATTTTCTCGACGTGTTTGAAAGAAATTACAAACTAAATCTCCATTTAATTTTCAGCGATTTTGGTTATGCATGACTCAGTTCATTATATACGCGTACTTTTAAAAGTGAATTATGCATCCTCCAAACCACATTTGTATACGACATGAAGTTAATCCTTCATAATACCTTCTTGACAAAGTTTGGTTGTAGTGGAAGTCAACAGGTGTATATATTCCAGGAACCGCCTATATATATAGGAACAAGCTAATCGCCCTCAAAATGCATATATGGATCGATAAAGAATGGTCAACATCGATATTCTAATTATAGAACTCAGAGAAAGTAGAAACCGGTTTTGAGCGATGTACATGTAAATATTTTCCATGGTGTTGAAATTGCTTGATGCTTGATTTATTCCCAAGAGCGACAAGTGACACCACAGATGGGAAAATTCCACTAGTTTATGTAAAAATAGACCAGACTGTACCAGGAAGAAATTTCATTATTTCATTGTTTAAAAACTTGTATTCAACAAAGACGATAAACCGTGCTTTAGAATATCCTTGGTGCTATAGTGTTTCTGTAAGGTAGAAACGCTGATTAAACTACGATTCTGCGAAATTGGAAACCGCGATTCTTCTTTTAGCTCAAAGTTTTCACTGAAGGAGGTCTAGTGTATCATTGCATGCCACAAACTGTTCATGTATACAGAATTTTTTCATGGATTATTCCTTGCCTGTTTTTGCAANTGTTCATGTATACAGAATTTTTTCATGGATTTTGAAATGCATATTCCTTGCCTGTTTTTGCAAATATATGATAAACTGTGTGTACTCGTATATACTTTTATAGTTGTTATTATTAGCCATATTGAAACAAATCTAAAGAAGCTTCATGTGCTCAATAAACGGAAGCTGCACACGAGTATACACACCTACAACACTTGCAAGCATGTTTTTTCAGATATAGGTATCTAATGATATGAATCTTCCCCGGAATCTTCCTTTTTGCAATCAGAATCTGGGACTGCTTCTAACATCATACCAATATGAATAGGTGCGACCCACAGTAACTAGTTCAAAATGTATAAATTGTTTTTTATTTGTAATGTACTTGAAGCCCAGTGATGCTGGGAATAATATGAAAAAGGCATTTTCAATGGACACTTTTAAAATCAGTATTCACAACCAGTACCCTTATCCAAACCGACCAAAAACGCTGTTAAATTGTTAATAAATAAACTTGAGAACCACTGATATACAAACCTTTATATACGTCAATAAAACTTTTAAAACTTCTGATTTAATTCTGTTTATCAAAAGTCAAGTGTTTTATGGGTTGTTTTTTTTTTTACTGTATTTTTATGTTGTAAAGTGCTTTAGGGTAATTCATCATATTAAATAAAGCGCTAAATAAATCCCTTTTTCTGAATAGTGAATACACCGTATAGGGTGATGGACGTTTCTGAACAAGCTTATTACGACATGCAATTTCTTCCTCTGAGCTGAAAATCAAAAGTTCGTGTTTTGTTGACATATGCTCAACATTGGCTACATTGCATAACATACCTATGTTTCTTATTCGATTTTGTTTTAATAATTCTCCCATACATACAAGATTGCTACATATCAGACCACACATTATCTATTGATAAAACTGTACACTTGCACTAAAATAAAAAATAAAAATAATAATGATATCACGCTAACAAAAGTTTTGATATCTGTCGATATTTCTATACACCGGGGACCATGCTGAATGTAGATATGAAAATATGCTACAATGTACATCACTTGGGAGCTATTGTGCTCATCCACCCACTCAACCCTCGAGATTGTATCGGATTTCGCAGAATCATAGTGCAGTGGACAGGCACAGCCTACACCCATGTGGATGTAAGCTGTGCCTGTCCACTTCTCTAAAGAGAATAAATCATGGTACCCGAGTTTCGATGTTATATTGTGTATATATGATACAATAAGTACATACTAAGTATATATATCATGTATAACACGTTGAAGAGTTGTATTACACCTGTTTATCTGATGATACAGTTAACACAATGAAAGGTACGTGGTAACCAAAGATCACGGTTGTATTTCATGGACCTAACCAAGCATGTACCGGTACACAGGACATTTTGTACAAGTTATACTATACAGAAGACGACTTCTCACTGCATGCGTGTAATGCTCAGTGTTTTGATAAGTATATTTAAGAAATCGTGTTCAATGTTATAATACAATTCCTACATACAATGTTTAAGAACACCCCCAAACTATTTGTAACCTAAATAGTATACTGTCTTACAAGTTCGACATATGTGCGTCTCGACGAGTTGTTAATAAATATTGATCAAAATCGTACGTGGGCGTTCAACCCAAAAAGAAAATACAATGAACACCGATCTTTGCTTTAATTACATTTCTTGACTTTACTTGTCGTGGCTGTATATATCAAATTGGTTAATACATCATGCATATTCTACAAAAATTCTGTCCACAAAAAAGGGAAGACAGATTGTTCAAATACGGCTGGCTCGTCTTATTGATGAGCTAATATTTAGAATGACCTAGGTCTGTACACCTCCATTTGTCATTGTATGCTTTTTCGTTATATTTTACTTATATGTACATGACTAGTTTGTTTGTATAATGGGGGATATAAAAACTTTGAAACCAATTGGTAATGTCTGCAAATCCCACCATGCGTCAAATGTCTGTATACACCCAAAATACAAACAATCTACACTTTTATTTGTTAAATGAAAAATCTTCACCGTTCACAAATATACATTTTATTTCTTTATCTAAATTCTTGCCATGTTTTTGACTATCTTAATTGCTATTCGAGGATTATTATTATTATTATTATTATTATTATTATTTTTACATTTTCACACAACTTCGAAAATGGTCTATATTTACACGAATACACAATCTTTGAATAAAAAAAAAAAAAAAGAAATTGTTTGAAAAGGTGACAGAATATGGTCTTTTAACGTGATAACGTTGCACTTTATATCTCGTTTGACCAAATTTATGAACTATTTTGAACGGTACACGGTTTTTCGTAGTAATCAGTGATTGATACAAATGGGGTACGCATTTCCTGCCACATTTCACAAATCTTTCGATTTTTGTGACTTAAAAGGAGATCATTGAGACGTCTACTTTCTATAATTGACAGGTGTAGCTGCTCTGGACACTGGACTGGCCGGAATCATCGGGTCAACCGTAGCAGTGGGCCTAATGCTGGTAGCCATAATCATTGTATGCGCCATACTGTGTTTCAGGTAATGGAAATGAACCACCCCATGTGGAAATATACTATCGTTCTGGTGATAGCGTGACAGTTCGCTTTATCGAGCGTGCAAATCTCACACACTGATTGACCGTATGTTTTCAATAAAAATGAGTTTGGATGACCACGCTACGTCATTCTATCAATGGGATTGGTCACCACGACTGTTTCATTGAAATTGCCCAGAAATTGAACGCTAGATTACGCCAAGTGGCACCCTGTTATTGGACCAATAGTAGTTTGAATATTTATTATCATTTAATATTATACTATTATCATTTTGATCATTTTTGATATAGCTTTACGTTGACAATGCAAGAAAGATTTACTGTAATAGAGTATGTATTGGTAGAAATATGAACAAAAACTGAATGAAAGAAAAATTAAGTTGGAGACATAATGTTTCAGTGCACAACGTACGTAACCTTGATTATCCGTGTATAATTTTTGTCGAAGCTCCAACCACAAGTACATACATTATTCGCAGACGTTTAAATTAAAATGTGCATGGAGTTTTAAAGGAATTGAATCAACATTGTTTTCTATATGAAGAAAAAATAAAAAGTGATTAAGATTAGCCGTACTTGACTGTGGAGTCTGTTTTATACAGTGAGATATTATCAAAATTGTGTTTTCAACCTTAAACCTTATTCCGGTCTGTTTTGGTATTAGTGCGTGTATTCTTTAATGAAATTCCACAAGCTCAGTTGTGCATAATAATGATCACAAACTTGATCGGGTCATGCGATTTAAGTAATAAAGCTCAATTGCAGACATGCAACTAGGAAGTTATAATCCCACAAAAGGGTGACATAATTCCTGGGGTAAAAAGAATTCCGGTTTTTACATTGAAAGATTACCATACAGTATCCAAAGCATCAGAGGAAAAAGAGTTATATTGTTTTAAAAATATGCTAATATGAGAGTTTTGGTGGTGACTTTAACCAGAATCATCAATAAAGTAATTTTGTTTCATTCAGAACCTCTGAACTAGGTTTTATTATACAATTATTAATAACAGTTTATTTTATTCTGTCATTGAAGGTTTTACAACAATAATTTTGGACAGCAAAATTACAGCTAATATTTCTTTACGAAAATGCATTTGAAATACCTCGATAAAACGTTCATCGATTGCAGTGGCATGCGTCAATATACCTGCATCGTATAACTAATTACTGATTAATTACTTAAACCAATCATATTTCTTATTCACGCAAATCAACGCATTTTGTAAATGTCATTCGATTTTCCCCCAATATCCACACCACATTGTCGGCGGTCACAAAGATTGATTTCCTACAAACTAAACATCAGGTAAAAAATGAATGCGACTGAATGCGTCAATTTATACAACAGATTTGACTTATGTTGAGACTGAAATATTGACAGAAAATATCATTTACAGGCTGGCGAAAGGGAAGGGAAAATTAACATGGAAAATCTGACGTTTGATTATGCATCTTTTCGTTATTAAAATGTAAAATATTCTCACCAGATAAGTTTTCCTGGTTTATGTTTCAATTCATGTTTCAATTTTTAGGCTTTGAAAATGTGTGCCTTTTTAGACATATATCTTACAACCAGTTTACACTTTAATTATCAGGAACCCAGGTCCAAGAGGTCCCCCCAAGCCACGGCATCGAAAACCACCTCCAAAATATGACCTGAACGGAAACGCGCCTAATGGCATTCCCCTTCAGACTCGAGTCCCGAACGGAGTCATGGGGACCCCTCATGGTACCCAGCGAAGCAACCGGAGTAAGCAGCTAGGGAGCCACCGAGGTGCCCCGGGTCCTCTAAGGTTCACTGCTGCACCCCCTGGTATGTACAGGTCCATGATGGCACCGCATTTCATGTATCCTCCGTATCGGCAGATTATTTACATTGACGAATCAGATGAGGACGAGCATTCGGTGCGGTCCACCATGCGAGAGCACAAAAGGAGATATAAAAGGTCATTCTTCTCAGCAAGTAGAGATGCATCGTCCAAGGTGGAGATCAAGTACGTACATTTTCTTCCAAGATCTAAGAATTAATTTTTCTTTCTGCGTTGCTTTTCTTTTCAATGTTTAAAACAGGTCGTACGGAAGATTGGTGCCAGAAATGTTCACTTCCATGCTAAACAGCATTTTCTTGGTGCACGTATGAATTCTTTGGTTAAAAGGAAAACCTTTTATAAAACGATTATTTACTAAGTTTGAAATATCATTTGCAGAAAACGGTCTAGACGACCACACCCTAAACTCCGCGATTTTGTTCGCTCTAACCCTCCAGGGTAAGGTTTTGTAGAGCTTCACGCAAAACTACTCTACAAAGTTTTAAGATTGCATGATACAGCTGCTGCTTTTGTTGAACACCACTTTCGTAGTTTTGAGTAGAATTCTCCTCGTAAGACTGCCGAACATTAAGCGGCAAGAAATGAAATATGCAGCATTCGTGATTTTCATCCGTTAAAAAAAAATTGACGTCACGCTGCAATGGAGAGATGCTAACACAGCACGGAATTACAGGAACATGTAGTTTGCATCAACCCATTGCAATGTGACGTCAGATGTTCTAACTGTAAGGGATGGAAATCACAAATGCTGTATATTTCATTTCTTGCCACATAATGTTCGGCGGTCTTAAGATTTGAAATTTTTATGTACTCGGTAGCAATCCCCAGGAAATTAACACGTGCAATACAACTTACCAATTTTTAGCAGGAATATGCATGTATTTACAGAGACGAGAAGGAAACGGACCAAATCTTTGATGATAATAAATCCATTTCGTCGAGTTCTGTTTCATCAAAATCGAACAATTCTTTAGCTCGGTATGATTCGATATACACACTGTATGGCAACCAATATATTAGACACCAGTGGCTATGATCAGCTAGTCTAGATCTAGCTTGTAGACGTATTATCAATCATTGAATAGTATAGGCGCCTATATAAGGAAAGATGCATGATGCCTCGCACACGTACAGTTTGTTTCCAATATGAAACATCCTATATTATACACTAAATGTTACTTTTTTCAGAGGAGGAACAAATCAAAAATTCACTAGTCATATAACTAGAACGCCAAGTTCTAGCACAGCAAGCTCTGTGGCTTGGTCTGTCCGGTAAGAGAGGGGCTTTCATGATGTGGATTTTGATTATGCATGATGTTGATTTGCATGTTGATAACAGAATTAGCCAATTGCAATTCAAGTGTTTCATCATCTCATAACGATGTACAATTGGGGGATTATTTTTGGAAAGTGGTAAAACTTGTCTGCCTAGTTTTGTGGTAGGTCACTGCATGCATGGTAGCTCAACTTCACCGCCCTATAGGTAGAACAATTAAATGGGAATCACAATGGCCACCAGAAGTGCACCACACGGACATTTTAGTATTATTGAAGTTTATGATAGTGTCTTATTTATGATATTGAGATAAATCAATTCACATATCAAATCTTTGCAAAATGAATCAAGTGCACTGAGTAGAATTAATATCTAAAGATGAACTTTGAGCAACGAATCCAACGTATATATCCCCACAGAGATCAGCCTACTAGGACAGTAAAACCCAGACCCCGGATTTCTGACGATGAATCGAAGAAACATCATCAGCGTGAAATGAGGTCTACTCAGATCGATAGTTACCCTAAATCGACGGGGTAAGGTGCAAATGGTGATGGGCTCACAGTATTGCACCTGTCTGAGAACGTGTATAATTGTTGTCGAGTTGAATGTGTAGTTCTACCAAACCGCAAGTGGCAAATCGGAAACCTTCACCTCCTTACTTTTCAGAAAATATATCTGATATACTTTGTTTCATATGACTCTCATCTAACAAGTAAACAATCCATATTCGGAGGGGGGGGGGGGGTCCTCATCTGATGCAAAATGAATCTCCTGTAGGGTTTATGAAACTAGGGGTACCAAGGCCCTATTTGCATGAAAAGGGTGTTTTGTTCCAAAATAGTTTCGATAGTCATGCCGGCACGTGCTACTTTTAACTTTGTTCAAAATTTCTTGTTTTAAAAAAACCCGCAACGCATTTCATGAGGCTGTATTCATTTACTATACCGCTTGTGTTGTCTAGATGGGGTGTGTCTATGTTACAGAAACGGCATCATGTCACTATGATAAAATACTAACATGAACAAAGTATGATATTTTGGGTCATTTTCATATCATGTGTTCTTTAAAAAAAAATTAACGACGTAAAATATGATTTGAAGACATAAAATGTGTTAGGGAAATGTACAAAGCTTAGAATTTCAACAAATTTAAAATGTCTCATACGATTTTGAAATCCTATCCAATTTCTTGTGCATGCATCTCAAAACATCCGTAGGATCTCACTGAAACCCATCAGGAAATTGAAAAACGTTTCAACAACTTAAGAATCCCACGTTATTTCAATATTCCCTCGTGGCTGGTGAGACAATACACCAAAAACGACAGTGATCTGTTATGCAGTGCTTGATGTTGATGGATTTTCTGTTGAAAAAAAAAATGTGTGACGGATCCGAACTTGCCACTTGGGGTTTGCCAGATTTATCCAAGACAAGGAACATGGACTTAGCTTTTAGCTGAAATTTGTAAACACAAAGTATCACAAGAGAGCTTGCGTATTGTAGAGTTATGCATTGGTAAATACTAAATATATGTTCAAAACCCAGCAGAATTTGAAAATTGCTAGTTGTTCAACCTCTGTATGTGTGATATGGCAATGGACTGGGAAGAAGATTGGGCAGTGGTTGCTGTGATGTAGTGACAAACAGTAATGCATGTTCTAGTGATCTGCTTTTTAAAGATTCGAAATGTCTGAAATTTCATATACTCAAAGAAAAACTTTGACATGTACAATGAAAGATTATTGTTAAAAGGAAAGTTTTCAGTTTTTCATTTAATAATTCGTACTGTAACATCTTAGAATACAATGTTTCAAATGTCCGTAATTGTACCAAACTTTAATTTGTGTTTTTTGCACTTTCAATGATTCTAGTGCTAGCATATACATATACGTAGCTAGAAGGGGTGTGTGTAAAACGGTTTGCTGTGCTTCGAATAAGTGTTTTTAGCTTTTCTGTGCAAATTAAGAAATCATCATATTCTCTTTAGCGTTGCATCAGTACTTTAAGTAAACGTTATCATTTGGAGTTGAGATGATGTTTTCGAATTTTGAAATGATTGAAGATGTTGATGAATAATGTTTTGTTTATTCTTTACCTTGCAGGGAAGTTGAAAGCGGAGAAGAACAGGTAAATTTTCAATACGTTATACAGACAGTTTTACGATCAAGTGTAAGAAGATAAGATGATGGTGATTTTTTCTTGATTTTCCATTGCAGATAAAATTTTCTGACGAGGAAACAAGTAATCTTTCTCCCGAGAGAAAACGTAGATCCAGATCTCCTGAAAAACAAAATGTAGATAGCACAAATTCACCCGAGAATATGGCGTCACTGAGGCAATCGACAAAGGAAGAGTCATCAAGGCTATCGAAAGAATCCAACGATGAGGTCAGGCAAATTGACGACATGTTCAGCGGACTGAGCGCAGATCCCACACCTGGGGACATCATCTTTAAAGAAAGCGGTTCAAGTTCTCCGAAGCAGACGACACCAAGAAAATATTTCACGGAGGAAAATAGGAATGTGATCGAAGAAACTACCGGAAACGAATATGCAGCGGTGATAAAACCAAGCGCAGCAGTGCGAGAGAGCGTACGGTCGTCCGACGGCGATAATGCTGGACTTTATGCTTCCGTCGTTAAACCAACGACTCCTGCTATTCATGATGGAAATAGAAGCAATCCATTGCGACAGTCGATGTCCGACCAGTTAGAAAATATCATTCAGAACAGGCATGATGGAAAACCTACAGAATTTGACAAAGATTATGATGATGAAGAGGACAGAGAAATAAGAAATATTCCCGAGTATCCTAATAAATCTTACAGTCTTTCTCAAACGGAAAGGCGTGACATTTCTTCACGAAAAGATGTCTTGGGCTTTTCACAGACAGCACAGTTATCGAAGTCAAGTAGACATTACAGAGATGAACGAGATGATTTTACCTTTGGTCGTGATTACACGAGGGATGAAAGACCTGTGACACCTCCCGTTGATATACCCAGTGAACCCGTTTCTCCTAGAGAATCCTTCAACAGACCTACTAGGTCTTCGGTCTATCCCACGCGTCCCGAGACGCCTCCATTTGACGCAGTTGTAACGCCTCGAGAATCCACAGTAGAAAGACCTCCTACGCCTCCTTTTGACGCGGAAACAGATCGGTCTACAAAAGAGAGAAAATCGCCATTCTCACCAGAAACAGAATCGAGAGGACCTCCAGACATAAAGGCAGCATTTTCAAATCAGGTTCTTCGTGAATTACAGCAAAGACAGAGAGGGGCATCCATAGGCGCTGATGACGATGATGATGACGCAAGCAACTCGCGAGCTGTAAACTTTTCAGCAGCGCCACCGGAAATTATTCCAAGGTCAGAACCAAACAGTCCACGGGCGTCCATGAATATTCCACAAACTGGGGCACCACCTCCCCCACGTCCCCCCCTGCCCACCGCCCCCTCCTCCCATGAAATAAAAGAAATGTGATAGATCGTGTTTTTCTGATAGATTGAGAAGAATTACATGTAGTAAGGTGCGAAAGTATTATATGTTTCACACATGCATCTAACATTTTTGCCAATATTGGAGCTATGATACGTTTCAGCATATACTTAAATTGGTCATTAGTGAGAGCCTTCCATAGAGATATAAAATTGTATTAAATATTGCCAAAGGATGCATCAGATAGTGCTTTTGTGTCACTGCATTATGAATTTCATGTACACACGTACATACAGTACGTGTGCATTTGTCTTTGCTCAGAAAAAAAAATGGATATCATAGTTTTTTTATACTGTATATTGTAGATTATAGAGTCTATATCCATACTATATATGACTTATTGTGATAATAATAGCAATTATAAACTTTAATCAGAATTCTGTAAAACAAACCATATGGAATTTCAAAGGGTGTACATGAACCTATTTGTTTTTTCAAATAAAACAAGAATGGTGTCATGAAAACGCTTGTGGTCATTGTACGTAAACAATCATGTATGGATGTTTTTAATGTATTATAATAGGTACATTTTCAAATTTCATAACAAAAGATATAATTTTAAAACAAAGATTAAAAGTTTTATGCATAATAGTATGCAATCCCAAGACGTTCTGTGTATAATTTAGAATGAGTTGCACTTCATCCAAGCGCAACTCGATATGGATGATTTTATATAACATTTTTTAAAATTTGTTATATATTTTAGTTTTGCCCCAGTCTAAAGGTGCTAAATATTTCAGCATACTAGTATTGATGAATAGATTGGTAAAGAGATGACATTGCCATGGCACAAAAAATTGTAGTATTAATATGTTCTAGTAATCCAATTACTATTCATATATAGTCTTTTATCGAACTGTATATTGTTTTTATTTTAGTATATGATTTGTATCTCGTTGATTATTACAGAACACGTTTTTTTTTTATTGATATAGTTTATGATGAACAACATGTCGTTTGGGACGTCATGTTCCGTTACATCTCAGAGTATGTAAATTACTGCTTCACAAATTTCGTATAGATTTCAATGGCAATTCGTAGGTTTCACTGCTGAGATGCGTGTGGACCTCGGTGTTGCTTTGTTTTGTTGCCTGTGTACCCTTTGTTCAACATATCATATACACTAATTAACTCTGTGATGTGATAAATATATATGAATTTTATATAGTAAAAATATATTGAAATCTACAGCTGTTTGATGTGTTACTCAATGTATATTGTTGCCAGTGTGTACAGACTTTTCGGTCAGCAGTGCAGCACTATTCAAATTATATTTTCGTAACGATTATGCAGCTTGTTTCCAATCAATATTGCGCACTGCAGTGTACACGTGATCATAAGACAAGGATGCAACACACAATTTTAAAGTTTCACGTCAACGATTGAGATGTTACTTTGCGAGATAAAAAGGACGGTCGTTACAATTTTGGGAATTTTTTTTTGGTGTTTTTTTTTTTTTTTTGAACGTGTAGGTAACTCGGAATATTTCGCCGAGCTTGCTACATACAATGAAATGTATCTATCTACAAAATCTTGAAATTCAAGTAAATTCTTACACAGGAAGTATATTATTATATTTGGTGTAGTGTAAACTTCCTCGTACGAGATCAATGGTCATTTCCTAGAGAGGAATACATTCATGTACTATGACCTTCCATACCCACTTGGACCGCCCCTGCATGCCTGGGGTTGGAACTTTCAATTCTCAGCAGCGTATGATCAGCGCGCTATAGACTGCTCGACCATTACACTTTGTAATGGCCTCTGGCTTCTGTTGGTCGAAATGCAGTATGTTTGTGTTCGTCTGTCTATCTAATGTCTGTTTTAAAAAAAATCTATTACTGCATATTTCGTCTGAATCTATTGACGCTCTAAGCAATACTGTTTATATTTAGAGACCTGCCAATCTGCAGTTCTGTGATCAATGAGTATGGCTGCTGATGAACATTGCTAAGATAGAATGATCTATCAAATTCCAAAATTCTAAAAGTACATGTACTCTTCAGGTTTTTAGCTCACTTGAGCCCACTTTGAGCGAGGCTTTTACTCGATTCAAAATGTGTCCCGTTTGTCTGTCGTCGTCGATGAATCACTATTGTAGAGACGTCTCCCCTAGGCGTCACGTAAACTTTTCACATTTTCAACTTCTCTCAAGAACCGCTGGGCCAAATTCAACCAAAACTTCGGTACACCACATCATTCTTGGTTTGAAGGGCTTCAATTCTTGTTTCAAATGACAGGACCAAGCCCTCATCAAAGGCGTGAGATAATTACGAAAATGCAAAAATATGGGTGGTGTCATTTAAAAATTTTCTCTCAAGAACCAATGGGCCAGAAAGCTGAAATTTATATGGAAGCTTCCTGATATAGTTGGATTATTCAGTTTGTTCAAAGCATGACCCCGGGGGTACGATGGGGCCCCACATAGGGGATCAAGTTGACATATGATTTATAGAGGAAAAATTCTTTAAAACTCTTCTCAAGAACCACCTGGGCCAGGAAACTGAAATTTATAGGAAGCTATTGATATAGAAGAGATTCAAGTGTTCCAATCATGACCATCGGGGGTACGATGGGCCACAATAGGGGATAAAAGTTTTACATTGATGATTATATAGGGAAATCTTTAAAATCTTTCTTCTCAAGAACCACTGGGCCAGGAAAAGCTGAATTTATATGAAACTTTTCTGACTATAGAGAGATTCAAGTTTGTTCAAATCATGACCCCCCGGGGGGTACTATGCAGGGCCCCAATAGGGGATCAAAGTTTTACATATGATTTATAGGAAAATCTTCTCAAGAACCACTGGGCCAGGAAAGCTGAAATTATATGGAAAGCTTCCTGATATAGGGGAACAATCAAGTTGTTCAATCACACCCCCGGGTACGATGGGGCCACAATAGGGGATCAAATTTTTACATGCAGATATATAGAGAAAATCTTTAAAAATCTTCTTCTTCAAGAACCACTTGGGCCAGAGAAGCTGAAATTTATATGAAATCTTCCTGATATAGTGGAGATCAAGTTTGTTCAAATCATGACCCTCTGGGAGTATGAGTGAGCCCCAAACTGGGATCAAATTTACATGCAGACTATATAGAGAAATTCTTTAAAAAGTCTTTTTCATTGAAACCAGAAAGAGTGGATGTTATACCCGAAAGCTTCACGTGATATGGACTAGATTATAAGTTGTTCAGATATATGCTCCAGCCCGACATAGGTAAGATTTAGTCCACAGTGGTACAATTCTAAATCCCAAACTACTGCTTCTTCTTAGTGAAGCAACTGTCGGCTTCAGGTGAGCGATGTGGGCCCTTGGGCCCTCTTGTTTTTTTAAATTCTGATTAGAGTTTGTACAAATTCAACACTATGAACACTTTTGAACGATATATTTTAAAATACATTATTCCTTCAAAGAAAAACGTAGTTCTCAATATTGATATTTCATGCCATTGAGCAACCGGAAAAGGGGGGGGGGCTGAGTGACCGGTTTGATTTATCAGTTCAAACATGAGAATTCACCAAGTACTACTATAAAGGGAAATGTCAATCAGGCAATGAATTGAAATGTGCACGTAAATATAAGGAAATCGGTGTTTTGTCAAAAAAAGTGCGCCCCACTACCTTCAATTCTTACCATGTGCCTGATAGCAATAGACCTTGTTCTTTCTATCTGTTTTGCATTTCGAAGAGTACCATCTTCACTGTATATCACCATAAACAAAAATCAGATTAATTAGACAAATTACCTCATCTGGAGTAGTTAATACATGTCTAGTGTCGCACACTAGGAGTAACCACTGGAAGTCATTAGTCACAAGCCTGCACGTAGGCGGCCTTGGGACCAGTGGTCGTCGTTTCTTCGAACCCAGGGCAGCGAAAAACTTCGGCAGCATCCCAGGCGACTGAGCAGCCTTTTCAGGAGCGCACTGCGCACCCTAATAAGGGAGGGGGGTAGAAAAGGCGCCCCAAAGAAATGCCTGTCCTACCCAATCTGGCCAGCTAACCGTGGCTGGCAAGATCTACCCATCATGCGGTCGACCAAAACAGAAAAAGAAAATCATTGTTGGAACATGGAACGTACGTACCCTTTTGGATCGAGGCAACGTTGCAAGACCTGAGAGAAAGACAGCTTTTGTAGCCAAAGAAATGGCGAGGTATAACATCGACATTGCCGCAATCAGTGAAACCTACGCAACTCGCCGAGGAAGGGTTAAAATATTGATGAAATGAAAACAGGAGTGGATATACATTCTTTCATGGGAAGGGAAAAACCACCAGTACACGAAGACAAATAACAATGGTGTGTGAATTTGAGCATCTAACGACAAACCTTCTCCGACTGAGTTGTCGAAAGCCATCTCCAACTTGGACATCAATGAGTGACTCATGAATAGTTCGTGAATTCCTCTATCAGCAACAAGCGCTTCCTACTATTCATCAGCGTGGTACTATGCCTACCGAACAACTGTTAGCAAACGAGAAGTGAAAGAACAGTTTTATGCTGACTCCTAGCATGTCTCTGCCGATAAGCTGCTGCGTGACTACAACTCCATTCAATGATCAACTCTTTAGTGTTTGGGCGTACTTCATCTACGCAAAAGGGAAAAAAATTGGCAGGGACAAGCAAACAGTAATCCATTGGGAAAGGAAATGGGGTGACATTGAGGAAAACATGGGACATAAAAGGGAAAATGAACGGCAACGGATTGCTTCTATCTGAGGGTATATAAAATGTTGCCCAATGACAAACTTGCTAGACTTGAACAACACAACCTTCAGGCAAGAGCTTATAAGTTCAAGACAACGTGATTGCAAGACCCGGTCGAGTCTAAACTAGGTGGCATATATATTTGACTATTATCATCACCACCGAACAGCCAACGTGTGAATGGCCCAGGTGTTGGTAAGTAAATCTTCACAAAGCAATGAGGGGCGGCATGAGTTGTTGGAGCATGATTTAACAGACTTGTCCGAGCAAAGCTCAAAGTCCTCTTGTAATCGTCCAAGCGCACTTTTTGGGCAGATACGCCCAAAGCTAATTATGAAACTTCGCCATTCAAAACAGTCCACAACATTGCCTCGGCTCTTCCCCAGGCAGACTATGCGCCAAGAGCAAAGGTTCCAGAACCGCAAACCGCCTTTGACATCGAATAATGGATGTCGCAGAAAAGGACCATCACAAGGCTAGCGCAGAAAGGAACTAGTTGGAGTAATCATATGGTTCAATGGAAGTGGTCCCACATCGTAAATACATGTGGCCACATCAGATAACTTAGAGCCCTAAGAAGAGGTTCCCCACCAAGATTGGTTTGATGTAAAAATGAATCGCATCAGATAAGTGGTCACATTGACTACTTTCTTGCTAGATGACCGGAGTTGTAATAAAAGACTTTCTATTTGAATTGGCAAGATAACCGACCCAATAACTCGCTTAAAAATCACTCAGAAGAAGGCGACGGACAGTATAATACAAAGACTTGTTCACAAGCCACGTAACACAAGCTGGGCAGCGCAGCAACAACAATGCAAAACCGGTGGTGGGAAAGAAGGCTGATGAAGTGTCAGCTCTGTTTAAATTGCAGATCCTCGAAACAACCTCCAAGATGCCTTGTTTCAGTTATCGCAAAATGAAAGGCCATTATTAATGATCCATCACGTCAGAGACAGGCCCTCCTCTTGTGGTCTGCTGCCGGTACTCAGCTCGCCATTATCTAAAGACAAAAAGATGGAATCAAAAATTGCGAGGTGGGGGTAGAGCAACTAATCCGCCCAGCTAATTTAACCGACCACCATCACTGTGGAAACTCTGAAGGCTGGCTCTTACACAGATACCACATGAGAAGACACTACGAAATGCCGGAGGTATCATATTGCCGCTAATAACCACCTCCCAGATACCCACTGAAAATACAAAGGCGTGAAAGATATCGACGGGTCCACAGAGCTGCAATAAAACAGATCAAGTGAATATGATGGAACCAAGCCCAGGAAGGATGGAACTCGACCCGCAAGAAATCTTACAAGCTTTGGCAAATTGGGAGAAAATAACTTTTCAAGCTCTTCCTACGCAAACGTATTCTTCCATGCATAAACTATCTTGGAGGGATGAAGTTATATGCCTGAAGATTCCTACGATGATGCTACAGCTGTTTGCGCAACTCTAACAAGAACTATGAGGGAGCTTAAGCAACAGGCACTGTGGCAACTAGCATAGGAATATTCATTGTTCTTTACCATAACATCATATCTTGTTCCGGAAAGATAATCTTGCCAGAATACTCCTCAACTAGGCTTACTGCTTACCTTCATCTCTGAAGATATCTGTAAATCCTTGAGAGGCACAGTGTGATTACACAGAAACCATGGGCCGGCGAAGTTACCTCCCATTCATACCATCCGCAATGGTATTCATGTACGGCACATTCAAGAAAAGTGCACGTGAGGCAGCAGACACGTAATCTTTTACGGCTAGTGCTAGTCTTCTCATAGATCTTACACAAAGGCAATTCGACACGGTCAACCGAGAGACGTCGTCTTACAATGAAGGTCCGATCACTCCTAGCTCAAAACTGCATAGTCCCACAGAGACAATTTACCACGCGTCAATAAGCCTCTTCCATAGACAAACATGACTGGACAGGTCATCTTTCAAACTGAAAGAACGACTCAAACCAACCAATTGTATCGCTTAAGTCAATCAAACTAGAGTGAAACAAGAGTGCGTGCTTGTGTCTCGAAGTGCCCTTCTTCAACCTGATGACTCTGACACACAAGCGTCTGCTCCGATGCGTTGAAAAGGATCCGGACCTGGATGTGGTCTACATACAAGTACTTATCACGGACTATGATGGATCCCTTTTTGAACTCCTCCGCCGTCTCACTGCCGGCAGGGGAGAACAAAGACCCTCGATTAAACTTGAAGTCCTTCCGAAGAAGCCAATTGTTCCGGTCAGACGCCTGTTGCCCT
>CAJDSM010001955.1:0-18443 GCA_903981925.1 Ostrea lurida
TTATGATTACGTTTAACATGATATTACCTTCGCCTATTTGTACTCTTCACCCCGTGCATGATACATCGTGTTTTATACTCGTTAACCTGTGCATAGAACATCATATTTTAGACTCTTTTTAACCTCTGTATGATAAATAGACTTTATTTAATTCGTACATAGAACATCATGTTTTAGATCTAACCTTAAGCCCTTGCATAAAACGCTTTTCAATCCGTGCATGTAACATCATGTTTTCGACTCTTCGCCCGTGCATAATATATCATAGAGCATCATGTGTGAGACTCTTTTTCACCCGTGCATAGAGCCTCACGTGTTAGACTCTCTTTAACCCGTGCATAGAGCATCATGTGTTACACTCTTTTTCACCCGTGCACAGAGCATCATGTGTTACACTCTCTTTAACCCGTGCATAGAGTATCACGTGTTAGACTCTCTTTAACCCGTGCATAGAGCATCACGTGTTAGACTCTCTTTAACCCGTGCATAGAACATATGGAACATCATGTTTTCGGCTCTGTTCCACCCATACTCTCTTGATAGCGCTATGTTCCACGGGATGGTCCATCAGATATCTGAACGACATTCAAACTAACAGAAGTTAGTGCACGTGGCTCACATTTCGAACAAAGGAATTGAGTCTGTACTAAGTCCAAGGATGGACTGTCACAATCCACGCGTGAGATCATTTCTTATCACCTTTTCACTGAGGACAGTCTGTAGTGCAAGAACTTATCAGTTGGTCAAGTTTACAGAGCACGATAGATGCTGGGGTAGATAAGAATTTACGTATGTGGAATGTTTCCTGTGGTAGTAATGACATTATTAGCAAGAAGGCGTCACAAATTGCAGAACCCGATTCCAATCGTTCATTTAAAGTTAAATAAAATGATGTTTAAAGCATATTCACGATCATCTCTGGTACTCTTAGATGCATGGTTTAACCGTATTAAATATTTAATCCTATTTTATGTTTATCGATAGAATATTTTACACTGAATCGCACCGTGATATCTGGTAGTCATTTCCTGGAACGATTCAATAATTATATACTTAAATTGTCATACTAAATTAACATCATGCTACGCTTTGCAATTAAGGATACCCTTATCTAAATTAACTGTTTACACAATTCTATTCACAGCAAGCAGACGACACGGGATAGAAAGATAACCTATTTTTTGTATGTATTGCTGCTACCAGATTAAGGGAACATTAATTTGGACGATATCGTGTTCCCTTACTCTGAGGGAAATGTGTGTTGAAATGACTATTTGTCGTTTTTACGTAATGATTAAAGCCTTGGCTGTGTTTAATGCTGCTCTGGTAGTTAGCTACTGGATTGAATTTAGCCCGACATCGCTTTGGGAGCATTTGCTGTCAACATTATTACAACACTTTGTATACAATCTCAAATTATGTAGAATTTTAGATAGCATCGCACGCTATTGTGCATTGGGCGGAGACCTATAAATGAAATACTTATATTTGATCAATATCACTCCTGTATGACTTTCATACACAGAATAATTTTGTCATAGCAATATCATAAATTTATTTGTACAATACACACGCTGTTTTCCAACATTTAACATGTATCATCAAATAAATAAAAGATCAGGCGGTATTGCGTCTGCAGCTAGCGCTTAATGCATGTTTTGATATGTATCATATTACAAACTACTGCCACCCCAGACAGAGATCTACATCGTACGACCTTACAATTACAGTTTCAATTCTAGAATCAAACGCCACCTTTTTGTTCTCCATAATACGACCTTACAATTACAGTCCAAATCATCGATCAAACGCCACCTTTTAGTTCTCCATAATACGACCTTACAATTAGTGTAATACAGTTTCTGTGTCAGCAGTGATGGTGACAATGGAAATCAGTATCCTCATGTAATCTTATTCAAATCATTCTTATGCCAAGCTGTCCTTTATACACTGATTTTGACTTCGTATTTCTCCGTTTACCTGCTTAAAGTATGGGGCCAATGGTGGGTGTGGCCGCTCAACAGTATAAAGATGAAGTAATATATGTTTGCGGGTGTGACCGGTCGACAGGGGATGCATACTCCTCCTAGGCACCTGATCCCACCTCTGGTGTGTCCAGGGGTCCATGTATGCCCAACTCTTGTGTTGTATTCTATTGGGACTTACGAGATTGATTTTGCCTGTATATAACCGAAACTGGAAGTATAAATACACTGGTACTACGCACTCAATAAGCGCTCGTAGTCAATCACTCGATGGATGACTTTGATTGAATTTGATAGCGGATTTATAACAGTTTTGTGTGTGAATTCAGCCCAGCATTAAACCACCATCGTACACTGATAATTTATGCCTATCGTAAGTCAGTGATGTTAATAGATTGTGTTAAATCTTTGAATATCAATTTGATTGATTTCTGCTGAGTTTCTATTTAGAGTTAAGTCTTACCCATGACCTTTTGTAATTAATGTTCTGGTAATGGTCACGTTCTCCGTCCGTTACAGAATGTTGCGGTTCCCTATATCAGTAAAACGTATTTAAGAAACCAATGGTGGTTCTGAAAGCTTCATTCTGTCCACTTGTTGAAGAAATTAAAATGCAAGTTCAGAAAAAACAACCCTGAAAGATCAGCGACTTGCACGTAGTATGTCAAATTGTAAATGGGTGAGAGTAACTACAACACTTACATAAAGATAAATTGTAAATGTTGTATTTATTCCCACCCAGTAATATGACACAAAGATTCTCGTGAGAGCAAACATCCTACATGCATTTCTGAGATGCGGTAATCGTACTACGCTCGAGGTAGTTTTTGCAAGCTTGCTGAAACGTTCTGAGAGTTCGTTATTTATTCTTTGTTACAAAAAACGCATTTATCCAAATTCAGCTCTGTTTCCACATAGCAGTCTGAAATCTTTGATTTGACTACGGATCGCTCCGTTTACCTGATCAAGACTATGGGCTCACGGCAGATGTGGCCGGTCAATAGAAGATGCGTACTCATCCTAGGCACCTGATCTCACCTCTGGTGTGTCCAGGGGTTCGCGTTTGCCCAACTCTCGGTTTTGTGTTCTATGTTGGACTTACGAGATTGATCACTGTTTCTTATCTTTGCCTTTACATACAAATAGTGAATACTCTGCCGTCTGGGAACCAAATTTTGTATGTAATAATGAAAAAAAGTGAAAATAACAATGATCAATTTCATAAATCCTACAAAGGATACAATATTGAGAGGACAAGACGGACTCCTGGAAACAAGAGAGGGGGATAAGTTATGCCCTGTTGACTTTTGCAATATAAGGACCGATAACGCCCGCCTTAAGCCCTCTGTCTTGATTAGGTAAACTGAGTCATCCTTAGTCAAAATCGCCATGTCTTTAACGGCTTAACAACTGGCATCAAACACGCCAGGCAATGTTAGATCTAATAACATGTTGCATTTGCAAATAATATCATTATAACGACCATAAAATTGGCAGAATGCTGATTTTGAACAAGACTGTTGAAATTCCTGTAGCATCAAGTAATCTGTCAATAGCCTGCCTCGGTTTAAAAATCCATCATGCGCATAACATGCTCTTGCGTATCGACTCAGTTAATAAAAGTAAATATATGTACATTAGGCAGCTGATTGTGAAATATGGAAAGCTGACGCAGGAGAAGTTGTCGTAAAGTTGCATTCAATTTGTTGGTTTGCCTTCAACATCAATATTCAGTAAAACATACAAATGTAAAACAGTTGTTGAAGACTGTGATGACTTTTATTTCGAGTTCACTGGGATTTATCCAATCAACATATGAATGAAAGTGAAAAATTGATCATACTATTAGATAAAACGTTGTCGATGTATCAAAACGTCGAGTTCAAGCTTAAGGCCACAGCAAGAGATTTCCCCATCTTGATTGATAGTTTACAGCGTATGAAGAAAATATAAGTAGCTACAATGTGTCAAATGTAGGTGTAACTTTCCAATGTTATAACTGACAATATTCAAGTGTTACTTTCATAGCTTCAAATTATTTTTCTTGCTCATTTTCATTACACCGAAGCTACTGTCCTTTTATCACTTAAAGAAACATTTATACAGATAACATAATGAAAACACTTTAGTTAATCTCTCTTTAAATGATTTCAAGTTCTTAAACCAGCTCATTTTGGATACAAGGGTTCTTCAAAAGATCTCTTATATATAGAAATATTCACATTGCAGAAGTACACAAAAATCAATAAATAATAAAACAACAAAATAAAATAGAATATAAAAAAAACTATGATCAAACAATGGCATCACTTATGTATATTCGTCGTTAATGGTCGTTAGATAAGCTGCCGCTTCGGACAATCTCGAACAGACAATTTGGAATGTATTGCGATCATCGAATGTTAAACATTTGTACCAAATACTAAATAGATCCATTTTAAGGTATTTTGATACTTGATATATATGTTATCCCATTGATTCTGACCGAAACAGCAGAAAACCAATTTAGCAAACAGATTTCAAAATTTAATTTTTCGTTGCATTTCAGTTTTCTGGAAAGGAATTATTTATTAGTATTTTCTCTACGTTTATCATCTACTATGTTCGAGGATGCGTTTTGATTTGGAGTTTGTCTGAAAGGCCCGATAATTGGGCTCTGTCCACTAGATATTTCTGTCCAGAAGCGGGCTCTCCTGTTTCCGAATTTCGTTCATGGCGTACACCTTACTATGGAGGTTGTTCTGGGAGATAAGGTGGCTGGCCGTCTGGGTGCTCTTAGCGTCCTGTTGGGGCATGATAAAATACTGACATACGTACTGTTTCAGAAGATCCCTGAATTGTCGACTCATGGCACAATACAGAACGAAATTAATTGAATTGTTGACTAACGAAATAATGTCAATGGTGTCCCCTAAATAGGCGTATTCGTTCTTAAAAAACGTTTTATCGACGAAACCAATGATAAGTAAAATGCTCTGGGGAAGGGAAGCGATGATATACATCACAATGATGACTAACAACATGGCCGTCGTTCTACGATGTTGTCTTAACCGCGAGGTGGCGTGAGCACCGTTAAGGTGTATTGCTCTTCTGGTATTTTCTTGCAAGGAATAAAGGAGGCACCCACCAAATAAAGCAATAAGAAAACAAGGAATCAATTTCCCGATGACAACATATGTCCACATGGAGTACGCATGCTTCAGTGATGGTTTATCGTTGGTCATTGTGTGTTGCATTCGATAGTAAGAGACTGTATAGTTCTCTACGTCATTAAGACACGTCATACTCTTTATAGAGACAAAACTGTATACCGGGGTGTATATAACTATCACCACGAGGAACATCACAAGAACTAGGAAACACGACGACTTCGTGTCGATGTTGTGTCGCCCGGATCCCATGGATTTAATGTACACATAACGAAAGAACGACATACAAACACCGAGCCAAATGGACACCGTCTGAGTTGTAATTGTCACCATGGCGTATAGCGCAAGAAATAATGTCCAGCCGTAGGTATATTTGTCCTCCGTTATGTCAAGGCTGTTTGTGATGTAAAAATGCACGCCGAGGGGAATAGACATCACCATGGTAACGAGGTCACTGATAGCAATTCCCGTCAGGATGTTGTTGACCGGTGATCGCATGGATTTGTGCGTTAGGATTGCTATGTTCACTATGTTTGTTGGGACTCCAAAGCAACCTAGGATCAGAATAATGTAGCCATGAATCCGATTAACGAAGCACCCATACGCTTGTAGTCCTTCCGGTTCATCGCATTGTCTGCTGAACAGACAGGAAGTCATGTTGATATCCGTTGTTATGTTGTCCATTTTCAGACTGCCAAAAGGAAAATCAAAATTGTTAATTAGAGTTTCACACCATGATTTACACTAAAATGGTATATAATAAAGACTGCGAACATGAGTTGTCTACCGTGAACAATGGCGTCTTGCAGCCTAATGTACACACATTGTAAATCTTAGTCGTTATATTGATAGTGTTCTTGTGTAGGCAGCTGTGATGTGACATAAATAGGCTTCAAGGTAAGTTATTAAAAGTAGAATTACGACACCACTTTGTCAGCATTGATTTTGAAATTAAGCAAGCAAAGACGTAATAAACCAACATCTGTTTGATATAAAGAAAGAGATAGGGTTCTGTGCGATACTGATTCAACAAGATCCTGTCAATTATCCAACCATTTGATTTCAAGCTTTCTGTCTTAACGACACTATCTATAAACATCAAATATAAATGAAAACTAAGATTATGCTTTTACAAGCTAAATTACTACAATTTGCCGGATCGAATTTAATCTATTCCTACGATTTCTCATTACATGTAAAACAGTGGGAAATGTACAGGGAGGGGTAATATAATTCAGCATTTGAACATCTCAGGAAATCGTTAAATTTCTTGATATTGTTTTAATTCCATCTTTGAAATATTTTTTTCTTATTACAACTAAACTAAGCCAAACATATATACATTGTAACAAATCATGCATCCACTTTATTTTGTATCCTTAAACAAGTTCCAGAAATAAAAGCTACCTTTATACTGGAAAGGGAGGAAATGTTCGCGTGAGTTTTATTTTCGCTATATTCACGATTATATTAATATATAAATCATATACGGTACCAATTTGTATGCACCAGATGCGCATTTCGACAAATTATGTCTCTTCAGTGATGCTCAAACCGAAATGTTGGAAATCCGAAACATGAAAGTAAAACTCTGTAAAAGTATCAACTATCGCGAAAAGAAAACCATCGCGAAGTGCTGTTCAATGTATTAGGGTATATGATTCCAGCTTATAATATTTACTATCCGCGAAATTTAAACCATCGCGAAATGTTAAAAGATAAAAATAGCGAAATTTTAGCCCCGCTAAATTAAAGCCCTTTACAGTATATAGCCCAAAAAAATAATCGTTTTAAAAAAGATGCACTTTTGAATAATACAAAAGAGGGGAAAGTCTACAGAGAATAATAATGGATAATGAATACTCAGGTTCAGGAAGCTTTCCCCCCCAAAATTAGTGTATTTGAAGGCAATGCCCCGAATACAGCCCGAACAGTTCAATTAATGGTCTGATCAGAAATCTGTTAGCTATAAACATTTCGTTACTAAAGCGGTCGCGCCGGAACACTGCTGGAGAAACTATTATATTCAGGATTCCTGATTGCTTTCTGCAGAGTAAAACAATAACCATAATAATTTTTTTCTCAGAATTGATTTAACTGACTGTACACTATTTCAAAAAGTAGAACATTGTCGCATGTTCGACATTCTCTGCCACCGCAATGTTTAATACGGTCATATTACTGGTTTAACCATTGGTGTTACAGTTAAATATTTACATTCACTGAATTTTTTTATCGTATATTTCCTTCGAGATTGGCATGGCGTTTATCATCCAATAAATGCATGTCTGTTGCAAACTAGTTGGATCCAGTTTTTTCACCTGTCCGCATGGTCATTACCAAAAATGGAGTGATTCCAAGGTCAAAGGTTGAATTGGTTGTTCCGTTTAAAGTAACGAAATGGTATATATGTTTAGAAAATGTCTGAAAATATAAATATTAACAATAAAATGCTTTCTTTGTTGGTTTACTGGGTAATGAAGGAAACTAGATTGCAGAAAAAAAAATCATAACCCGCTAACGCCATCTTTGAGGTATTTTGTAATCATTTAATCATATAATAAAACAATTATTGCTGCTTTATCGGTCAATGCAATGATAAAGACACCTGGTACATATTGTACCTTCTCAAGGTGTCTGAATCATCGTATTGACCTTCAAAAACAGCAATAATTGTATAGTATGACAGTCCTGTATGCAACATCGAGTTATTACAGGTAGGGAAAATCAGTATTGATGTGTTCAAAGCTGGTTTTCCATAAATTAATAGGTTGCCATTTTTTTTTATTTTTTTATTTTTGCTATATATGCATGTAAATTACATGATCATTCTCATTCAGATTGTCTAGTTATAATTCATTTTAAACAAAAGCAAACTTCAATGAGCTGTTTTATTGTTTGGTAATAAATCATTTTACACAAAAAACGAGATTCAATGAGCTGTTTCAAGAAACGCTGTATAACATAAAATATGCATAAATCTTATTACATTCTCATGTGTCATTTTAAAACAGGTGCCCCGTCAAGAGCATGACAAAACATGGATATCGAATTCTAATGCCTTAAAAGATATAAGACTGGGTTTTTGGACTATGATTACGTTTGATACTTTGTTACTTCGCCATTTTATATCATAACAACGTTTTTATGAATATTTTTGTTTCTTCCACAGTACGATTTTATTTTTATACCTTCGTTGTCTTTTTGTGGTTTTGTCCCGTTTAAGATGGTATTCACTACTTTTATTCTATCATATCATACATGTACTTCATGCTTTGGTCACAAACGTCGGCCGGTATCGGGGGACAAAGAGAAATCGGGAACACAAGCTGGTTTTGGTCATTTTTTTTTCGACATCGGACAACACTGGTCAAAATATTTATCACACTCCATATTCATAAATGACAAAGTCCGGCAATCGTACGGCGTCTGCTTCCAAAGAGAAATTTTTGCAGGCCGGCAAGGCAGTGAATAACGGCCGGATTTCGACCGAACATATAATACTAATCGGCTGGATATCTTATGATGTCCGGACGATAACCGGCCTATTCACCGGATATCGTACGAATATCACCCGAGTATCCTACGAACAACAAACGACGCTTGTACCAGGCCCGGTCGAATTAATGTCGGTTGGTGTGATGGCCAATGGCTACGTCTTCAGTCGGACGATACTTTAACGACGTGTGAAGTATATATGGCCGATTATGAAAATATATGGGGCACCGCAGAAATTTTAACTTCAATGCTGCCTGAGAGCCCCGGCCACCGACCGGCCATGTATAGTGTCCTGCCGGTGACCAGGCCAAAATGCCTAAAAATCATGCCGGGAGTACATCCTAAGCCTAATCGGCATGGGTTGTGACCAGAGAGCATTACACGAGACAATTTCTTTTGCAGTGTCTTTGTATCAAAATAGAGCACTAGCTATTTCATCAACACGATTCAAAACGTTTTAATAATGTCAAACTGCCCAGATAAAGTACATAATGGGCAAAATAAAAAGTTACATACACCAAAATGACTGCAGCGTATTATTTGCGGTGTAAAAAAGTTTATGAAAATCGAAACCTTCTAATTCAAACTAAACTTCGGAGAATGAGAGCAGTTTTTTTTCCTTTCAATTACAGTATGAAAAAAAGATCACTATTCATGTAATATTCACCAGTCGCAGAGTTGGCCGTTATCACAAATAACACTACTCAAACAATCTATTGGAAAAGCAGCAACAAAATGTCATCCAGCTTAACAGACGTAACGAACTTAGGGTTATCACTCCCTGTAACCCAAAACCCTTCCGCGACGTGATAAAAGTCATGTTATGCATATGGATAAGATTCCAACATTTTAGAACGGCATGACAGAAGGGGCACACATGCACACCGTGACAGAATACGTAGTAATCATTGGATTTTTCTTTAAGTTCCCGAACAATGATAAATTCATTCATTTGAAATAAATTGATTTAGAGACATTCCTTTTGCAATCAATCCAACATGAGTTGTCATAAAAGTACCCCTCATCCTGAAGAAGCGTCAAAACAAATACCGGAAATTAGTATTTTCCATTATGCTTGATTTCACTTGCTCTAAGGTAAACATCGGCATGTAACGTGGAAGTGATCGGATGAATATCTATGAGCTGTTCAATTGATACTGGAAAAGCCCGGCTGTAACAGTAGAGATAACAACTGGCTGTAACAGTAGAGATAACAGCGCCGGATTAACCAGTAGAGATAACAGCCCGGCTGTAACAGTAGAGATAACAGCCCGGATATAACCAGATAGAGGATTAACCAACCGGATGAACCAAAGTAAGAGATTAACAGCCCGGCTGTAACAGTAGAGATAAAAACCCGGCTGTAGCAGTAGAGATAACAGTGACCATTGCCATAAATCCTACAAAGAACGCCAGATTAAGAGTTGGGCAAACACGGACCCCTGAACACACCAGAGGTGGAATCAGGTGTCTAGGAGTAAGCATCCCCCGTTGACCGGTCACACCCGCCGTGATCCTTCTAACAGAATAATCCGTCTGATTCTTTGAAGACGTTGATTTGTATGTTTGTTAATACTGTTTGATTAAATACAAGTTTATCATCTGATAAAAATACTTCTAAAGACGTAATGTACATCTACGATCTATTGTAAGTTCTTTGTACTTATTTCTTTCATACCACAATATGCACGGCCAATTTAAAAAGAAAAGAAAAGAAACGATATTGCCATAGATTGAACGATATTATAATTAAGGTAGTATGAAACGTTTCGTCCCATCATAGCTTAATGACGCGTTTCGCTGAAACACGTCACTACTTTCGGTTTAACGTTTTAGTATCGAGGAAGAAAAGGTTAGAACCTTCACAAAAATACATTTTATCGATTTATTTCGCCTCCAAACACTTGAACCCGACTATTACCAGTCTTTCTTCATATTGATAATATGTCGGGTTCAATATGGAGGCGAATTAAGCGATAAATTCTATACGACCTATTTTGAACTTGAATTAATTAGTCATCGGTGCTAATTCTAAAGGGTATCCAGCTTATTCAAAAAAACAATTGAAAGTATGTTTAGTAATAAAATGCCAAACTCTATCATTTCCATAATCCATAGTAAACTAGAATTCTGAAAATTTATTAAATTGTGAATCAAAAATGTTGCCTTGCTTTTTCATTCCATTACACTTCAAGAAGGGTAAACTCCTATTAAAGGATATTTTATTACAACGTTCTTTGGAAAAACATTTCATGTGCTTTCCTTTTAAACTTTATTCAATTTTTGGTCTGAATATTATGTGTTTAACATATGTGCTTCTCCATTACATATATTCCCAGTGGTTTTCCTGTCGATATAATAAAAGACGTATTTCTGATATTTTTGTCATGTTTTCCTCAATAAAGTAATTAGTACACTGAAATAGAATGTTTGTTTTCAGTGTCTTCAATCTACTATACATTTTGCCTTACTTTTCAATACAAATAGAAGTGTATGTAATGGAAAGGTTAGGACAATTTAAATGTATTTTTTCCGTTTTTTAAAAACAAATCTTTAAAAAATCCTAAAAATAAACAGTTGAAGGTATTGTGTTTAGGTTGTTGCCATCTTTCATCATAATTATGACTGAATTCATAGGCAAAAAATTGTCAAACGTTTCATTCCACCTTAAAAGATTGTTGTTCATATCCTACATGTACACAAGCTATGTACAATTCCACAGAAATCAGTCTAATTTTTCAGCTTTACAATGATATACAGGGACGTGAATTAACACACCGCAGCAATCTAAGAACTGCTTTGACATTTCTTTAAGTAATATGGAGATTTTTGTTAGTACTATGCTTAATTTCATAGGAAATATAGTTGTTTTATATTTCAAATTCACCTCTTTCGCATAATTCAGCATTACGTAAACATATGATTTCTACGGCGTGAGCACAAAATTGGTACTTTGATTGACAAATATATTGATTTCATTTAGGAATTTAGTCAGGTGGACACACGCTACAAATACTTTCTTATCTAATAGAAATAGAGCATTTATAATTAACGAGGGAGAGTCACGTGATAATTCTCAAACGTATATTTTTTCCCTGAAATGTTATGACTACAAAGTGTATAAGAATGATTGTGTTACCGTAAATTTAGAGCCAATGAAATGAATAATGAAATACTTTCATTGATATCAGTATCATACATTGCAAATGATCATCTATTTCAAGATTTAATTAACAATTATGGTTACCCCTCCCCCCTCATCCACCCACTCAAATATATCAAAAACAAAAATTTTGAATTGTTTTAATAATTTGTGGGAAATAAAAGGAATCACCAGAGAATGTTTTGTATGATTGCGAGAATATTGATTTACTTTTCAAAAATGTGCAGTCTAGGTTTATGGATTTTTAAGGAAGTAAATAGCATTCGAACGAATTGATATTTTCGCTTAATTAGCATTTACAGTGACAGATCTGTACAGAGCAGAAAGCCAGGTCAGTAGCATGTAAAAACAATGATGTTCACGTTCTGGAGATTTCTTGGATTAAACAGCTAATTCTCATATGTTATTTTCCATAAATTAGTAATCATTGTCTCAAAACTTATCAATTCATTGATATTATATACAACGGTATGTAAAGGAACGATAACGAACAGTGATCATATTACGTAAGTCCAATAGAATATAAAAAACAAGAGTTGGACAAACACACGACCCCTGGACACACCAATGGTGAATCAGTTGACTAGGAGAAGAGTAAGACATCCCCTGGTGACCCGTCACACCCGTCCGTGAGCCCATTGTCTTGATCAGGTAAACAGAGTAATCCCTATCTTAAAAATAATTGCATTTTATAAGTTCTTATGATCATCAGAGCAGCACATTGAATATAATATGTAGTATATAACTGTCAATTCAAATTTGCGTTGTATAAGTATTGTACATATGATTAAACAGAATATTCTATTACCCCCCCCCCCCTGTCTTTAAATGAGTCCCTATTGGAGTGGAGTGTGAATGAATGACAAATAAAAACCCCACCCTTAGTTGGTAGGGGCCTGTTAAAACCCTGACGACATGGTTTACAAAGGAGAAAACAGAGATTTCTGGTATTAAATCATTATACTCAGTCTTTAAATACGTAAAAAAGTTCAATTGTTGATAATTTGTGTGGGCATTGAATTTCGCGGGTTCGTCAACTTACAGTTTTGT
This sequence comes from Ostrea lurida, assembly GCA_903981925.1. Lineage (NCBI taxonomy): Eukaryota > Metazoa > Mollusca > Bivalvia > Ostreida > Ostreidae > Ostrea > Ostrea lurida. The sequence goes on from CAJDSM010001955.1 coordinate 12,846, forward strand.
TGATCCATAAATTTTGGTAACGCTTCCTTTTTCAACAACATTTTTAATTCACTTGCAACAAATCTTGACCAGTGCATGGCACCCGGAACCGTTACAATAAAAGAATCATCTTTTATGCCTAATGCCTATGGTAACGTTGACAAAGGAATGGTTTTCGCGCCTGATAATGGTGCTTGGCGAAGGAATAGCCACTACCTATGTTATATGTCTTTTAAAATCTTTATTTGGGTGCCGGGCTCGAGATTCGAACACAACTCCTCCAGATTGCAAGGCAAACCCTAAAGTGGGATATGGTCTACGTGTTTTATACCAACAGAACATGGTCAGTAAACTGCATTACTAAAATAATGAAATGTAGATTTGTTATATTTGACAATTACAACAATATAATATGGAGAGGATTGTACCGAATGTAAAAGTATTTAAAGTATCGCGAGACCGGCCTGGTTTAAACCTCATCTGTTAAAACTGAGCGTTATTTCAGATTGGCAGACAGAAGTTATTCATTATGAACAACAGCAGATGCTACCCCGATTACGATCTAGTTAGCACAGCCTGTAAAACAATCAGCCTCAGCGGACTTTGGATTAGATACTAAAGGAGGATATCTCCATTTCTACAGTCTGCATTGACATTTCCATTAATTAGATTTTAGGGAGAATTTTTGAAATAATGAGGGTTTAACTAGATTCTTGTGAGCATTTCATTCCGTGCCTGTTCATTTTGTATTTTTTTTTTTACGGAACCTTCGTCTCCGATCTGATTTTGAATTGAAATCAACATCATTATCTACTTTCATGTGTCGATTGATATATACCTGTATTTCCTTTAATTAGATTTTAGGGAGAATTTTTGAAATAATGAGGGTTTAACTAGATTCTTATGTGCATTTCATTCCGTGCCTGTTCATTCTGTACTTTTTACGGAACCTTCGATTTTAGAAGTTTAACTGACGTTGTGATCATGTTTTTTTCAAGGTGAAGATAACGAAAAGCGATGAGTCTCATATCTTCTATATAGAATTCAAAGAGATGGGTAAACACGGGTCGCTGGATACAACAGAGGCGGGATCAGGTGTCCGGGGGGAGTGGCCATCCCCAGTAGACCGTTTACAACCCCAGCGGAAGTGAATGTTACGGATCTCTCGGGTATGGCCTTTAAAACGGAAGTGGAGTGGAGGTCGGCCGTTAGCGCCATGCATAGGGCAATATACGCTGGTGACGTCTCCATTTGTGTGAAAAATTAAAAAAGGAGTGTACACCGTTTGGAAACCATTCATTGAATTCATCAGTATTTGCAACTCATCCCTGAATAGTCACGTGACGTAGTGAACTCTCTGGGTGTGTTGATGCATTGTGTTATCTAGAAATTCAAACTTTACAAGTTTACATGATGTAGATCGGCTATTTCAAACATAGATGTTATTTCTTGGTGAAATTATGACGTTCTGTAAACATTTAATCCATGGTAACATCTTTGTACTGAAATAAACTGATGCGCATGCGCGAAGATTGGTTTTAATCATGCACCAACAGTCATGGCAGAAGTATATACTGCGCATAGAATTGCTCTAAATTTATAAATCTATAGATTCAACGAATTATTCTTTCCTCGTATTTTTACTTTATTTCAGCAAAATACGTGACACTTCACCTAAAGTTGATGACGTCTCCATTTGTGTGAAAAATTGGAAAAGGGGTGCACACCGTCAGGATTCATCAGTATTTGGAAAAATAAATTGTAAAAAAAAAACAAAAAAAACAAAAACAAAAGACTAGTAGGCGATGTGTCCATTAGCGAGCTTCCAGTCTATTCAGCACCCGGATAGAAAATATCATTTAATAGTACATAAACATACAAGTATTCCAGGATAGCGTTTTGGGGATGTCATTTGTTATTGCACAAACGGTTGTATGAACTTAGCAATGATTTTTTCAGTATTTTTCATTCTTCTATATCCTTAACAAATATCACATGTTTGTCAGTAAGCAGCAGGAAATTCTCCAGAGAAAAAAGCGAGCCGGCTGATTGATGGAGCGTCGCACTGCAGTCTCTCTCAATCGTCACTGCTACTTAGACTATTAATAGCTTTAATTCACAAGTACATAGCATAGTTCTGACGAAGAAATAGCTGCAGTTTTCCCCTACATAGCATTGCATGCAGTAATATCAATGGAAAATCCATCTTACTTTTTATAAATGTAGATTTTTCAAACGACAGGCCATGAGACAAGCTAGCCCATAAATAAAATCATTAGGCCTACTTCATAACAAATCAAAACATTAAATGTACAAAGCATAATTTGCTTATAAAATATTTTGTTCTGAATTATCTCCAAATCAGACCATAATCATTGAACATGAACATGTTGTGTGACAACAAAGATTTTGTACATCCTAATGAACAAGTCAACTTTTAAAAATCCTGTAAATGTCTCAGTACCCGCGTTTGCACGCTTTGTTGCGGGTCACGGCCTTATGTACTACCAGGGAAGAAAATGCTTTACTACCAGGGATTGTGTCACACAAATCACGTGGAACAACCAGGAGGCAGGCCCCAAGGTCACGAAACATCTTAAACATTTTTAAATATTGCAATGAAATGATTGTGAAATCAACCATTCCAAAATAAAATTGTTATCCATTATTGTTTAATCATCTATTGCCTGCAAACTAAGAGTCTTCGTTCCAAAGTAATGAACATTTTACAGGGGATAGAAATTTCGACTTGAGTGTTAGTTTCTTTGATGATCCGGGATCATGTTTCCTGACACAAATTTTAAGAAATTAAAAAAAATAGCACCTTTTTTTCTTTTTTTTTAATTTTATTATTATTTTTTTTTTTTTTTTGCTCCCCAATTAAAACTACTTTTAAAAATTGGAGAAATACTTAAGAAAGTAGCCTACCTTAGATCTACAACGAAATCCCTAGATCACAATTCTTCGTGCTTCCTCATCGGATCCTAGCCAGTTCTATATAGACCTGAACCATAACAAGAGAACAACCAAGCAATGATAATCAATAACGCGGGACATTTATCCTGAAGAGTTGTCACAAGACTGGTAAATGAATTAACCACCCTAGAGGATGGGGTATTTAAGGCTGATGGTTTAGCATCACAATAGTGTCCCCACTGACGGTACTAACTAGGGTAGAGACGATGTAGAGGAAATTCGCGCGATGATCGTAAATTCGCATCGGCTACCTTTGTAATAAATATACTTACAGGGTCGTAACCAGGAATTTCCATTGGGGGTGCACAAGACTAAGGCATAGGATTTAAAAGCTGCTAGTCAGGTCCACACTGGTCTAGGAATAACCCTGGCGAAGCCCCCGGGAACTGAGAGATTTTAGCATTTTCATTGCGTCTGGGGGGTGTTTAAAGCCCCTAGAGGATCCAGGATGGGCCCTAGTAGTAATTCAGAGAATGACATCATCAAATTTTAAAAACTTTCAAAAAACTATGTATTCTCATTTCTAAAATCCAAGAGTTAGTCTGTTGTCTCCCATTAATATTTATTAAACTTCCATATCTATTTGTATTATGCCTCCTCCTCTTCACGTATTTTGTGCTTGAACATGTTATAGTATGTAATATTAATATACTCGTACCCTTTGAAATATTGTTTATATAATTATATTATAAATGTACCTCATGTACCATTGATAATGGTTTGAGTGAATGAAATAAATGAAATGAAATGGTCCAGGGGGCAAGCCCCGGAAGCTGAGAGGTTTTAGCATCTTCAGTTTAAAATGGGGGCTGTGCACGGTCACCCAGTGCACCCCCCCCCCCCCATGGTTACGGCCTTGACTTACATAGGGAAATGCATCAGAAAGATTATACAAGAAGAATTTTTGTAATGTGACCAAAAATTCTTTGACAGGTACCCTTAGTCTGGATCATCTCGACGTTTGTGTATACGCCACAAACGACGTTTGTGGAGAGTAGGTGTATACACTAGCCTGGTTCCCTGTCCCATGCTCCAAGCTACGCGTCACAAGGCTCTACTGCCTTTAGTCAGGAGCCAGGGGACCAGGCTAGTGTATACACAAACGTCGGGATGATCCAGACTAAGGTACCCTTAGAGTTGGACTGTTTGGCTTTTCACATTTTGGATATTTATTTTCATTACATTTTTCAATAACAATTGGGTCAAATTTTTTCAACCGAAATTCGCACATTACATAAAACAAAATTAAATTAAATCAATTATACAAACCACCAAGTTACACTGGAATTTACGACAACGAGACCGGAAGCTTCCGGGTAAAATTTGAATTCCCATGGTTAAACATAATTGAATCAACGTGAACCAGTATTGGTATTTGCTGAAAAAAAATTCAGCATTTGAGCTTAAGCGTCGTTACTGGGTCAATAGTTTAATCCGTCTCACCAGTAATTTGATAGTGAAGTCGCTCTTCTCGAGGAAATCGGAGCAATCGGAGGTCACTTTGCCGTGATCGTATCCCCCTGTTAATTCCAAGCGAGACTCGGAGTGCAACTAAATGTCCACTAAAACAAATCGGGACTGCATCTTGACATACTTTTAAACAATCGTCTCAACCAAGGATTTGTTAACGTCACGATTCAGGGGAGATAACAACATTATGATAGTCACGTTTTTAATAACAATCGAATTTTATATAACACTTTATCCACAAAATGCTCAATGTGCTTTACAATACATAATAATAATAATGACCTTTATTTAAACAGGATTGCACAATTAGTTTATACAAACTAGATTACATTGTGGTCCTGTCTTTAACACATATACATATAAAACATACACCACATAGCATGAAAATTATCAGATATTCTATATACAGATACATAATTACCCGACAGACCTTAACAATTCAGAATTTTTTCAGTGCAAGCTGCCGCTAAGGCGCTAGAACACCAACATTTTAACAATATACTGATTTAATTTTGGGTTTTACTGAAATAGTTTTTTTTTCTCTAAGAAAGATCCCAACACCACCCGTTACCGACCAAAAGGATATATTATTAGATGCAGGATATACATGTAATTTCGTCTTGCAACTTTCTTTTTCAGTCTGTGTACGTTGGGGGGGGGGGGATTGAACGAAACATTTTTGAATTCACAATAACTGAAAGTGCCTTCCTTCGTGAATTAATTTATCTACCCATGAAGAAGTTTGGAAAAGATACACCTATCATTAAAACAATGTAAGCTTAATTTCAAAAAGAAAAAAAATTAAGTCACTTGAAGAACCCAAATCAAAGTCTTTCTATATATGGTTCCTTCTACAACATGAGGACTTGATTTTTCTTACAAGGGAAGATGATTAGTGAAAAAAAATTATTGTAGACGATTACTCGACCACAATTATAGATGCATGGCATACCTCACACATGAGCCATTGTTGTAGATTCAGATTTGTTCATATCATGGTCCCAGGGCTTATTTGAGACCAGCAGTTAAAGAACATCTTTAATGAATATCTGAAGAACATTATTGAGCTACATGTATAGTTTAATGAATCTCTGAATAACAATAATGCACCTCTGAAGAACAATAACGAACCCCTGGGGAATAATAATGAACCTCTGGAGAACAATAATGAAC
>CAJDSM010001957.1:0-23695 GCA_903981925.1 Ostrea lurida
ACTTCGAACCCGATATGTCAGTCTTGAAAGGAAGGGATTGTGTATTAAACACTAGAGAATAAACCAATATTATTCCTCCTTGTTCTTGCATGTATATGAATCTCCCTTCCTAAAGGGTGGGTACTAAAGTATTTCACAATAGTAGTGGCGGGCATCTGATCCCTACACTGTTCCTGTGACTCACGTGACTCTACTAAAATTCCAATCAAACTTTGCCTTTTTCCAAGGTACCATTCTCGTTTGAATTGGGTGAATTTTTAATACGCCTCAACAAACACTTCCGGATCATATGAGATTTAAAGCAAAAATAGATCAAGCCCGTCTCAAATAATCGCTCAGGCATATAAATTCCTCTTATAAATTTGCAAATTAGAACTCAATAGCACGGGCAGAATGCACAGACTTAATAGTATTCCTGCTCTACTATAGCAAATTTCCCCTAAAGTCAGCATTTATCTCCACCCCCTGCCTACTTTCAACATATCCATCAAACATTTTATCATGAAGTCCCATCTAGCTTTAGACACAGAAGCACTTCTAATACTATGGCTAGTAAACTTTTTAGTGTCTATACCAGCTCTAGTCATAATAATCTTGAGCCACCTTGAGATAGTATCCTTACAAACAGTTCTATGTGGTTTTACATAACTCACAAATAAAGATGTACAATCTTTTCTAATTAATTCTGTTCTCTTCAGATATTCTTTTAACACAGTAATCACACATAATCTACGATCTGCAGGATATGCTTTCAATTCTAAACACTTTGTACAACACCCCGGTCTATCTTGTTTAAGAAGACCTTTATACTGCAATCTATAAACATTGTTAGCTTTCTCAATTCCACATATATCCAACAGATGTAATGATTGACATCTAGCAGCAGTAGTCAATGCAATTAACATGCATAATTTTAAAGATAAATCTTTTAACGATAAATATTTACATGGAGATAATTTTCTCAATACAGACAAAACACAAGAAACATCCCATATCTTGGAATAGCGTGGTACACTAGGTCTTAAATTAAATACACCTTTCAAAAATCTAATTACAAGTGGATGTTTTCCTACCATAAATCCATCACATATAAGACCTAACGCACTCAATGAAGATCTGGCAGTGTTCAATGCACTATATCCCAGACCTGAATCAAACAACTCAGTCAAAAAGTCCAAAATCTGGTCTAAAGAAACTTGAACTGAACTAATCTTCCTTTTATTAGCGAACGAAATCCATTTGCGTATGTAGCTTGAGTATTGTTGTTTTGTCCCTGGTCTCCAGGAAGCCATGATGATATCTGAAGACTTTCGCGATATCTTTCGCATTCAGTTTTCCTGGATAAGCGACAACGCTATTAGGAAAGAGTTTCTTGCTGTAAACGCGGTGTCTCTCCCTCGAATGAGGTAATGTCAGAATCCCTCGCAGTAGATCAACGGAGTTCTTATCAACAAGTCCATGAGCACTGGATACCAGCACTGGGTCGGCTACAACGGTACCACTATCAAACACTCTGCCTGGTCCGTTCTCAACTTCTGTAAACGTTCTGCTGATTAGACTGAAAGGAGGAAAAGCATAATAATAGCTTGTCCATTGGAAATGAAAATGCATTAATAAATTTTGCATCAGGATCAGGATTCCATGAACAATATATCTCTAACTGCTTATTCAACCTTGATGCAAAAAAGATCCATCTCCGGAACACCAAAAACTTGAGTAATTTTAACAAAAATACTCCTATCTAACTTCCATTCCACAGAAGTCATTAAATTCTCTAGAACTTATCTTGACAAATAATTATCCCCGGTACAATGATCTGCAGAAATCCAGACATTTCTTATTCATCACACCACAACCAAATTTCCTTTCGACAGACTATTCATTTTTCAGACTTAATGCCTCTACACTACTGCCTTCCAACAGACTGCCTCCCCACCTGAAGTGGAAGCATCTGTTGTAATCACAATGTCTGGATTACCATGATCATATGATTCTTTTTGATAATTAACATTCTCTATCCACCACAACAAGTCCTGTTTGGCATTTTTCGATAGACTTATCATAGCATCAAAATTTCCACAATTTTGCCTTAAAGCCTCAATTTTTTCAACTCAAGATTTCTATAATACAATGGACCATATTCCACTGCCGAAAAACTTGCAACCATTTAACCTATGAAGCTAACTCTCGAACTGAACAAGATTCTCTTTTCCATATTCTTTTACATTCAAGAACTATGGTATTTGCTCTACTCAGAGTCAATGTGACCAGCATTCTTTTTGAATCGATAACATTTCCCAGGAAAGTAATAATCTGGGATGGTATACAGACAGACTTCTTTTCATTAATGACCAAACCTAATCTTTGCATCAGATGTCTAGAATCTGCTAAATTTTTCTGACAATCATCAAATGAATCACTAATCAGAAGAGAATCATCAATGTAACCTACATTCAAATGACCCATTACTCGTAAAGTAGCATACACAGGTTTCATTAACTTTGTGAACAATCTGGGAGCACAGGCAATACCCATAGGTAGACAGGAAAATTCAAAAAATTTTCCTCGCCACATGAATCTCAAATATTTTCTCTGTTCTTTGGCAACTGATATTGAATAATATGCATGTTTAAGATCTAGTGATGCCATAAAACAATTTTTCTTCACTAGTTTCACAGCACTTTCAAAACAATCCATCTTAAAATGATGATAAGGAATATATTCATTCAATTCTCTCAAATTCAATATCACTCTAAGATCTCCATCTTTTTTAGGTATAACAAAGAATGGAGATAAATACTGATCTTGTACAAATTCGCATTCCTTAATAATACCAAGATCACAAAATTCATTTATTTGTTTGTCTATTTTTTCTACATCAGACTTGGCAAAAACTGAATGTGGCACCCCACTCTGACATGGGAAACCCATTTTCTCATCAAATTCAATATGGCAATTTTCAACAATATCTAAAATGTATTTATCTTCTGTGATGTTATGCCATTCAGAGGAAAAATCTTTTAATCTGCCTGCATAAAAAGCTACTGAATTTGCTTTTAAAATTTCACTCACCTCATTCTCTACTTGTTTGAGCTGCGCTCCCCTTTCAAGTTTTTTGAGTTGTCTTTAGAGGAAAAGTTGTTCGACCATCTACCCCAATTACTGTTTGATCTTTGATTCCGTGATCTTCCTGACGCACCTCTACCGTAACCACGTCCACGTGCTCTAAAGGAAGATCCTCGACCGTTTCCCCTATTAAACTTTCCATGCACTTTACTACTTATTCTGTTCACATCTTGAATTTCTTTCACTGACTTGGCAACATCATCACCATAGAGAAATTCAGAGTATGGCAGAGATGGAGAACTTAAATGATAATACTCTCTACCCAAGTCCGGTCGATGCAATTCTTTACGTTTAACATTGATCAGTTTGTTAGTGTGCCCAAGCAATGCCAAAGCATCAGTACACAATGTTATCAAACTTTGTAATCCTTCAATAGCCTCAGCATCAATTTCGTTCAGTTTGTTTGCCAACTTTGTTAAATTCACCGATGCTTTAATCACAGCAGATTGAATTATCTGAAACTTGGCATCACAGTTGCGGGTATCTGGATTCAGAATACTCCACATAGCTTGATTAACCCTAGTTTTTATCAATGCTGTACAGTTCTCGGGCCTTTTTATGCTCTTCAAAAGCTCATTGAAATAATCATCATTTAGCCCCTCTCTAAACAATTCATTAATCATAGAAGCCAATTCATCATCAACATTCTCATCACAATCTTCTTTAACTTTATATTTCACACCCAGTTGACGAAATCTAGATGGTTCCCCATCTTCTCTGCGTTTCTTACAAGGTGGTTCACCTAATTCAACCTCAACATCGGACGACTGGTTTATATTTACCCCACGAGGTGCTAACAACTCCTCTTCGTCCAATTCCTCTTCCTCCACGTCACCATAATAAATTTCATTAACTCTCTGAGTCATATTCTCCAGTTTTTTCTCTTGACTGTCTTGGTTTCTTTTATAGATTTAACAAGTTCATCACTTCAGACAGTCCTGGAGTTGGCTGACATTCGATGAATTTGCCACACTAACATTACTTATCCACTTGAAGCACATTCCCCCGAAATTTTACACAGAACAGAGCTCTCTTCACTCGTATTCTTCTTCTCATTACTTTTCTTAGAGGAACGTCTAGACTCAGTAGTTTTACTTTTCTCTTTTCAGCGCGGTCTCTCTCCGAGTCAACACCCGCCATTTTTTCACGTTTTATAGTCTCTAAACAAAAGTTCACCAACTTTGCCAGACTAATAAAATTCGTTACCTCGTAACGAATATCAGAAAACAATAAAATAACTACCACGTAGTTATTAAACTGATAACTACCTCGTAGTTATCTCAAACAACAAAATTTGTTTGAACACTGACACCGAGAGTAGACCACGTCCACTCTCGACAGAAAACGAAAGTACACTGACATATCGGGTTCGAAGTACGCATCTCATTGCACTCCCGAAAATTCAAAGAGATGAATTACTTCTAAACCATGATAGTCTACAATATATTTCCAATGTCTTTTTACTTTGTGCACTGCAATTACCACGTAGGTAGACCCAGGTCATTATTTGTTTTCGTAAGGCCCCGCCTATTTTTTTTCTGTAACTGTAGTTTTGAAAATGACTAGTAAGACAATGCTAAATCATTTATGTTGAAGCATTGTAATAGACAGCTGGTACTTACTGCTCCAGCAGAGGCATATGTCCCCATAGGATGAGGATTCACAACACACATGAAGCCACGGAAACCTGGTCGATCACCTGTGGGTTCAAAGGTTATGCGCCCTGTAAGTCCCTCTATATCAACCTATAAAAAGAATATAATATTTTGATACAAATACTTCAATTTACCTGTTTATTTTGAAGCTATTCTGAACAATACCCATTAATATTCAATTTAAAAATAAGTAAGACTCCATCATGTCGACTGATATTATAGAAATAATTCTTTTACAAGAACAATGCATTCTGACTTAGATGAGATATTATTATGAGATGCAATTTGTCGAAGATTCTATCTGAAATAAAGACATTTGATTTCAAGGTTCTCAGGCCCTCATTACTTTGTGACAAAATTGTCCATGTAAAAAATATTCAAGTTTTGTCAAACAGGATTTAGAAACTTCGTTACACAATCAAGTTCTCCATACTGTGCCAAATATCATGAAGCTGTCCTGTGTGGTTCCCGAGAAAAGTGCGACAGAAATTATTTTGAGACAAATTTGTCCATTCTAAAAATATTTCAAGTTGCGTTTAACAGGAAGTTGACATGCGGCAGATTGAAAAATGCGTTACATGATACAGTTCGGTCTGTGCCAAATATCAGAAAGCTGTCCTGTGTGGTTCCAGAGAAATTCTTTGGTTTTCAGAAACTCCGGTTTAGCTATGGCTTTGCTGCATGAAGTTTCAGTTTAAATTCAATGAAAAACTACAAAATGTAAGCAAGAAACCAACAATCATTTTCCCAAAAGTCCATAAAAAGGAAGACAGCAGTTGTGATGGACGCTTTATGTTTATGCAGTGCTCCAAGTCGCATCTGCTCAAAGTCGTCGCTTGTCAGGTCGCTAAATGGCAACCTAAAAAATATTCTGGTCGCCATTTTTAAAATTTCTAGTCACCATTTACAAAATTTCTACTCGCCAAAGTAAAAGTTTTGTAGATAACTACGACTTACAAGATTTCAGTTAAAAAGCAACATCAGTATCTGTATTAGTTTTATATCATTTAATTGAAAAGAAATGTGCTGTAAAACCCGCTGGATTAGGCCATCCATCCCAGTACACTTTGTCTATGCTGGGGCTTTTAAATCAGCGTTTCCCCGACTATTAAATCCGAAATGACAGACCTCATTTTTAATATCGTAAGTATACGAGGTAGATTAATCTTCAGTACAACTTGGTTGTCGTAAGGTATGACTAAATGTGTGGTACTTTGTTAAGATAAAAAAAACAAAAAACAAGGCCCGATGTCCTGGCACATACGTGTGGTACGATAATGATCCCTCCGTGCTCAAAGCCGTTTAGCTCCGAGAATTACATCTCTTCACGGTTAATGTGATGTTGTCCATGAGTTAAATATCCCTAGAGTGGGAAGTTAAACATTAACAGCCTATCGATAATCATGTTGGTCCGCCATCCTTTGATTAAATATTTATTCAAACTTTCGATCCCGATTATATTTTAATAGAGTCCAAGGCCCCGATTTTCTCCACTCGCGGAAATGCGACTTTGATTTTAATCTCTAGTTGCAAAATCAATTTTCAGTCGCATATGCGATCCGTTTTTACTCGCAACTTGGAGCACTGTTATGGGCAGTAGACAGACAAATTTTGATCTGAAGGGCCTATGCAAGCTTTCAGAATGGTTAGGACTAAACAGGAAACAAGTCAATTCATACCTTTCTTATTGCATCTACCAGACTGTCTGGTGTAATGGTCACACCCTTCTTTATCAAAGCTGTTATAGCTTCACAATATACTATAACTGCATCATATGCCAGAGCATAAACTGCCAATACCTAGAAAGGGAAAAAAGAAAAGGAATCTAGATTTAAAATCCCATGAATGCTGTTTATACCACATTTCCTAAATTACTTTCTTTGTTTATTCTTTTTTTTCTTCCCTTTTCATATTGCATTTCAAAATTGCATTGTACCAATAATTTATCAATCCCCCCCCCCCCCCCCCCCCCCCCCTTTCCACTACATTTACTTTTACATATATATATATTGATAGATCATTTTCTATCATATATTGATAGATCATTTACTTTTATATATATTGATAGATCAAATAGGTTACAAATCTCTGCTATTCATCATATATGAAGTGTTCTATCGTAATCCACATTCATCTGATTCATCAGTCTGATAAAAATGTGAGTTACTAGATTTAGAACAATTGATGTCCCACATATGGAAGACCTGATAATGAGATACCAAGGATGATGTTTTAACAAGAGCAATGCCAATGTAGCATTAAATGCCCATCATAATTATTTCAGAGAAGACAGAATGTAGATGTAGAGAAAGGAATATTATTCCAATCCATGCACACGGTGAAAAGTTATGGCCCAGGCAAAGTTAACTTTTTACCTACCATTGTCCGCGCGCCATTTTTCACCGTTATATACTCAGTGACTCATATGAGCACTGTTATTTTTCAGTGTAACCTCTTAAACAGCTGATTACATGTTACACGTTTTAGAGTTATGCATGGCGTGTCAGTAAACACACTGATGCTAAACTTTCTTTCGATTGGAGGACGAAATGTCATGTGACATCTGAGCCAATGAAATTTGTTGAGAGGAAGGAACAAGCTTCAATCTAGAACATTCTTTTTTGAGTTTTAGCGATGCTTTTATGCATAAATTACCTTTGAAACCACAGGCATTTTTAGTTCCGACACCATGAGAGAGATGCATGGTGGACAGGTGGGAGGATCGAATTTCTTTAATCTTCTGATGATGGCAGTGAATTCTCGAGATTCACAGCTTCATACATTGATGAAAGTGTTACTCAAGGCTTAGAAAGTGACATAGCGAAAGTGAGGACAATATGATTTTATCGGACATCTGGAATAGATTGAATAGTCACCGTATTTGATAGAAATCGCTGTGTTAGATCTCATTCCTCAGTATTTTTTAGCCCAGCTTCATGAACATTTGTGCCCCATTCTTTCTCTGACAGTACTTTTTAGCCCAGCTTCATGAAATTTTGTGCCCCCCCCCCCCTCTTTTTAGCCCAGCTATGCCACAGTGACTAGATATCTACTATACATAATTTTATTGGGGGAAAAGGAAACTTGTAAGCTAAACCAACAACGTATAATTAAGACTTAAGTAGAAGTATTACTTTATTCTGTGGATAAAATACATTTGGTAGTATTAAAGTAGTTTTCAAAATTTTAAACCTTTTTTAAAGAAATTGGTCGTCATAACGTGACACCATGGTAACAATCTGTAAAGCATACAAAAAGCGTGACTCGATTACACAAATTGAAAAAGGGATGGGATACATAGGAAAACCGAACATCTCGATCGAGAAATCGCCGCAAAAAAAATTCAGATGGCCCTGATTGGGGTTGAGTTGCATATATATGATCTAAATCGATCGCTGTCTCTGTCGAATGTTTTTGTTGTACTTACATGTACTTAGTATGGGATCATCCGTTTATGTCTGTATTCATAATGTCAAGTGAACTTCATTTATTTCTCCGTCACTATCATTGCTATCCAGAAAATATGCCATTTTCTTATATATAGGCTTATCATTGCTCGATTTACTATCAATGTCTCTGATGACATCATAATCACGGGAACGTAAACTCAGCGGGTTAATTTGAATTTTGTCATCTTTAAAAAGGTATTTCAAACATTTATTATCAATAAACAAGAGGGCCCACGCCTTAACGTCACCTGAATATCATAGCCCACGAACAGGGAGTCTCATATTTGCATTTCTTAAGTCTCAATACAGAAGTATTATTTCACTTGTTAATATCTTTCAATATGTGCATGCATATGTATTCCTATTCATATACACAAGAAGATTATCATTTCATTCTTCACACATTTAATTAAACCATATTTGCCTATCCAGTGAGCTTTGACCTTTGACCTTTTTGACCTAAAATTCAATAAAGAACTTCCTTTTCTCATGAGTATAGTTATATGTATGAAATAGTGACTCTTAGGTAGAAGGATAATTTGCTCTGGAACCCGGAAACCTTATTTGCTACTTTTGGATGTCCAGTGCACGCGTAACCTTTGACCTTTTGACCCCAAATTCAATTAGGAATCACCCTTGTGGTCCCATGGTAGACCATTATGCTATGATATGGTGACTTCTAGGTGGAAGGCTAACACATAAAAAGTCTTGGAACCATTCTCTACAGACGGATGGACAGACAATATGATTCCTGGGTAACCCCTGATACCCCCACCCCAACTTGTTGCAGGGGGGGGGGGGGGGGGGGGGGGGTAAATTATGAATAAAGGCTCCCTTTCTACATTCCAAATATTCACTTATATTTTCAACCAGTAATTCAATAGCATGAAAAATGCTGTTTCAAATGTATTACATATAAACACTATATACAAGCCCCCCCCCCCCCCCCCTCAGGTCAGAACCCCTACCCCCAGGGGATCACCCAAATTTACCAATTTTGGTAAAGTCCTTCCTGGCTCTACATCACTAATGCATTTGTTCTCTCCAAACATGTGCGGGTAAAAGAAGAAGATTTTTTTGGAAAATTGGTACATTTTTGGGAGTTTTGCCCCCCCCCCCCCCCCCAGACCCCCAGGGTGCAAGAGACCTGAAATTTACAATTTTATGTGCTCTCCTTGTCCCAAGATGCTCCTTCAAGCCAATTTGAAAAGAATTGGAATGGCAGTTATTCAAGAAGAATTTCACAATGTTCCAATACATATTCTCCTCCATCATGACCATTTGCCCCCACCCTAATACTAAAAACCCCTACCCCCCTAGGATCATGAAATTTACAATTTTGATAAAAGGTTTCCTATTCATTCAAAATATCCATTTAGTTCACATTAATATCAATAGCCATTAAAAAATGTTTTTCAAATGTTTATATATAAACAATATGTACAAGTTTTGGCCCCGCCCTGGGGTCAGAACCCCTGACCCGGGGATCACCAAATTTACAATTTTGGTAAAGGCCTTCTTGCTCTACTCAGCTATGCATTTGGTTCTCTCAGGACATTTGTGGCTGCTAAAGAGAAGATTTTGAAAATTTGGTCAGTTTTGGGCAGTTTTGTGCCCCACCCACAAGGCCCAGGGGTGCAAGAGCCGAAATTTACGCAATTAGTTGCCTTTGTCCCAGAATATGCTTCATGACGCCTAATTGAAAAGAAGTGGACTGCGTGGTATTCAAGAGAGAAGTTGAAAAATGGCTCAATTGTAAACATATTTATCAATGACCATTTGCCCCACCCTAATACCAAAGACCCTACCCCTAGGGTCACGAAAAGTTTACAATTATAAGTAGACAACTTCCTGCTCATTCCAAAATCCATTAGTTTTAATTTACTATAATGCATTAGAAGAAGATCGTTTTCAATGTTTACAATATCAACTATGTACAAGTTTGACACCCCGCCCTGGGGTCAGAACCCCTACCCGGGGATTCACCAAATTTACAATTTTGGTAGAAGCCTTCCTGCTCTTACCATCACATGCATGTGGTTCTCTCAGCATTCGTGGCCGTAAAAGAAGAAGGATTTTGAAAAATTGGTGCACTTTTTGGTCATGTTTTTGCCGCCACCCCCAGCCCCAGGGTGCAAGAGACCTGCAAATTTTTACAATTCTATTGTGCCCCTTGTCCAAAATGCTTCACTACAAATTTGAAAAGAAGTGTTGAAGACCTGCTGGTGTGTTACAAGGAAGAAGTTAAAAATTTGCTCAATTTGTAAACACATTCAATGCAATGACCAATTTGGCCCACCCTAATACAAAACCCCTAACCCTAGGGTCACGAAATTACAATTATAATAAAAACCCCTGCTCCATTCCAATATCCCATTAGTTTTAATTACTAATTAATAGCATTAAATGAAGATGTTTTTCAAATGTTTACACATATACACACTGTACCGAAGTTTGGCCCCGCCCTGGGGTTCAGACCCCGCACACGCGGGGACACCAAATTTACAATTTTGGTAGAGGCTTCCTGCTCTACATCACTAGTCATCGTAGTTTTCTCTCAGGCTATGTGGTTGTTGTAAAGAAGAAGATTTAGAAAATTGGCATTTGGCAGTTTTTGCCCCACCCCCCAGGCCCAGGGAGGCAAGAGACTGAATTTACAAATCTTATTGCCCCTTGTCCCAAAGAATGCTTCATAACCAACATTTGGCAAAGGAATTGGACCCAATAGTTAATCAAGAAGTAAGTTAAAAATGTAAATGTTAACACGACGACCACACGCACCGACGCGACGACGGACGAAAAACCGATGTGCCAATAGGTCACCTGATTTACTCAGGTGACCTAAAAATCAGAAACTTTTAAAATTATAATTTTTAAGTGACATTTACAATATATCAACATTTGAGGGGTTTTCATTTTCATTATACTGCATGTATGTACAGTACTGTGTACTTTCAAAATTAACTGTAAACAAATCAATAAGTAGGTGTTTAATGGTTTTATATTGCATGTAGAAACTAGGGGTGAAACGATACATCGCGATGCAGCTGAATCGCGATTTACTGGTCTCGATTTGATGTTCGATTTATTGCTTTGATACCGTTTTAAACAGATAGCACAGATTGTTTTTGAAAACACGGTTTGCGACTGGCCAATGCAATTGCCTAGTCAACGTTTGAGTAAAATTTACTTCGTAAAATTGACGCGTCGAGTTGAAAAATGCACCCTAACGTATAAATCCTGGGTATGGCATGTTAATTGTCTTAATTTTATGTTAAACTTTTTTATATTGGTCTGAATTTATTTGCAGAGATCAATAAATACAATGAAACATTAAAAATCTTAGCAGTATAATTAATTTGGAACATGCTATTGTATCGAATCGAAAATCATTGAATCAAAAATTGAATCGAATCGAGAAGGTTCTGCATCGTTTCACCCCTAGTAGAAACAATCATATCCTTTATCCAAAACTTACCTCCAACCATTTGTTCTTTCTGTTGGTTCCTCTGTAATTTTTCTGAACTCTGTCAGCAAATAGATGTCTACTCATGACCCTTTTCCAGTGGTCTGTACTTAGACCTTTTAAATCGTATGTAGAATCAATACCAATCCATCCTTTAAATGCTGTGGAACATGGCAGTGCCTGGTCAAAGTATTTATAGAAAACCATCAAGTTTGTATACACAAGTGTTGCTTTGACATTTGAATTTGTATCAATGAACTGAATTTTGTTTATGAAAAGTTAGCAATTGAGATCTACTGAGCTCAAGCAATATCAATTGAATTCTAAAGTTAATTCAGAGAGTTTGTTTATATAAAATTCCATATCCTTAATTCGATGAGGCTGGACAGAACAAATTCAAATGTCTTCCATCATTCAGACATTTTTGGTCTATGAACTAAGTTTTTCTTTCCCCCCTTTTAAGATAAATTAATTTAATTACTATAGAAGGTTGGATTAGGTCAGAATATCTAATTTATACCCGAATGCCTTATTTACCAAATTAGTAGACTTTGTAAACCTTTTGCACAATTTTATAACTTTATACCAGTCTGCCATCTCTCAATGCACACTTGCCAACATTTGTTAGCAACAAAGCAGAACGGCAGGAAGTAGGGGTGCATCAGAAAAATAACCGTCCATTTTCAAATTTTATCAGCATTTCTGAATCCCTGCAATGTACTGATCGGAGTTAGAAAACACCTGATGTACTGATCTGCATGTTTATACTTTGCTGAAATGTTTCAGCTTCATATCTGTGTTACACACAAGTGTAATTTTAATTAGGTACAATAGTGCATCTAATGCTCCAGGGCAATCAATTTTCTGTTAATCAAATTACCCATCAGTATAAATGTGCAGCTAAATTTGTACATTGAATGATTTGTATTTCCAAGCTCATCTATTTTGATTCCCTTCAAATGAATTCCTCTCCACAAAAAAATTATAAATAGTTAATAGTGACCTTCACCTTTGAACTTGAAAATCGATACTGATTATCCACTCTCCATAGGCAACATTTGTGGAAAGACTGATGATCCCCTGATAAATGCAGCGTCTTCTACCTTCTTCATAGCAATCATTAGTGACCTTGAAAATCAAAACGGTTCCTTTCTCCATTGGCAACATTTGTTGAATCTTTATGTTTCTCTGATGAATGATGTGTTTTCCGTTTTGTTCACAAGAATTTTAGGCTATAGTCAATAGTGACCTTGACCTTTAATCTATAAATCCTTTCTCCATGGGCAACATTTTTGGAAGGTTAGGTTTGATGATTCTCTGATGAATGCCATGTCTTCTATCTTGCTCATAAGGATTTTAGGAAATTGTCACCTTTGACTCTGAAAATTAATAGGGTTCATTCTCTCTCCATGGCCATCATTTGTGGAAGGTTTGATGGTCCTCTGATGAATGCCAGTGTTTCTATCTTGTTCAAAAGGTTCCGGACACACATACACATCAGTGATGCCATTTCCCCTCCGCAACTAGTTGCGAGGGGATATCCGTAAACTTATCAATGACATTGAAACAAGGGAGTTCCTCAGAGGATCATCAAACCTTTCACAAATGTTGCCCATGAAGAGATGAACCCTTAGTATCAATTTTCAAGGCCAGGGGTCTAAGGTCAAGGTCACTATTGACAATTGCCTAAAATTCTTGTGAACAAAACAGAGAATCATCAAACCTTCCACATATATGTTGCGCATGGAGAGAGGATGAACTTATTGATATTCAAAGTCATGGACCAGGTCACTGACTATTGCTTAAAATACTTGTGAACAAGATAAAAGAAAAAATATTCATCAAAGAATCACTAAACCTTCCACAAATGTTGACCTTGGTGAGTGGATGAACACCACTGATTGTCAAGGGTCAAAGATCAAGGTCACAATCAACTATTGCCTAACTTTCCTGTGAACATTCATCTGAGAATCACCAAACTTTTCACAAATGTTGCCCATGAATGGAGAGATGATGAACGCTAGCGATTTTCAAGGTCACTATTGCTTCACAATCTTGTGGAAAAGATATGACACAACATTCATCAAAGGATCATCGAAACTACCACAAATGCTTCCCATGGAGAGAAGATGAACCTTGTTGATTTTCAAAGGTCAATGTCACTATTGTTTATAAATTTTATGTTGTGAGGGAATGCTACTAGGCTTGTGTTGCCTTGTTTTTATTTTTAGTAATCACTTGAAAATTACATGTGTATCATGCTTACTAAGTATGAACAATAATAATTGTACTTACATTTGGATCACGGCAGCCTGAATAGTACTGGTTCTCATAAGGGAACCACCAACCATACTGTCCCAGAGCAGCCCACTGATAACCATCAAATGAAGTCATATTATTACTGTAAAATTAGAAATAAAAATTATTTTAAACTAGATGTGTCAGTTCACCACAAATGCCCCTGCCGGCAGCCAAATTTATCTGTGTATGCTAGAGGGCATATAATGCTCACCTTTTATTCACATTTACGTTGTGATTATGGTCCCTTCTTACCCCCGGGGATCATGATTTGAAACAAGAGGCCCATGGGTCACATCGCTCACCTGGGATGACGTGCGGCCCTCGCACGCTAGCTGTATGTTACTGAGGGATAGCGTTTAAGGAATGTTGTCTTTGGTGCTGAAGAAGAGTTGTTGGATATGATAGTATTCAAATGTACAGAGGCGTGGTTGACCCTTGCATTGTGGGTTGCCTCATCGGTACGCGGCCGGGGTCCGATGATTGTGAATACAAACTTAAAGTTCTGCGCACTATGATCAGGGGAAGGCCGTTTCGCCAGTATGAGAATCTCGCTTTGCGCGTGGCGCTAGAGTGGGATCTGTTGGAGTAGAGATTCGGTTAAAGGATTGTTCCCTATAGTAATCTAGTGCAAAGACTTTGATCCCTGTCTTAATGGCGTGCTCCACGGACCGCAGTCGGGGATTGATGTGAGAAGACTTAATATCGAACTATAATGCAGAAAAGGTCTTCGGCTATAAAATCGTTCAGCTTTCCTGGCCTAGGTTGCTTTGAAGAAAGATTTTGTAAGATTTTTCCCTTTAATCATGAGTTAAGAAGCTGTCGATCCCCAATTGTGGCCCCGATGCGTACCCCCGGGCCATGGATTGTGAACAAAACTTGAATCTCTCTTATATCAGGTAAGTTCTCATTAAAGCTCAGCTTCTCGCTGGCCAGCAGTGGTTCTTGAGAAGAAGATCTTTAAAAGATGTTTCTGATATAATGCATGAGTCGGATAAACTTATCCCCAAATTGTGGTCCCCATGCGTACCCCGGGGTCATGATTCTGAGACAAGACTTGGAATCTCGCTCTTAGTAGTCAGAAGCGTTCCATATAAACTTCTCAGCTTTCCTGGCCTGTGGTTCTTGAGAAGAAAGATTTTTGTAAAGGATTTTTCGCTATATAGATCCATGATGTGTAAAACTTTGATCCGCCTCTATGTTGGTGGCCCCATTGTCGTTACCCCGCGGGGTCAGTTGTATGTTGAATGCCAAACTTGAAGTTGCTGCCTCTATATGCTTAGGAAGCTTCCATGTATAATCTCAAGCTTTGCCTGGCCCAGTGGTTCATTGGAGAATGTAGAGGATTTTTTAAAGATTTTTTCCTCTAGTTATGATATGTGAAAACTTTGGATCCCCAATTGTGCCGACCATCGTACCCCGGGGTCATGATTTGAACAAACTTGAATCTCTCTATATCAGGAAGCTTCCATAAATTTCAGCTTTCCTGGCCCAGGTGTTCTGAGAAGAAGATTTTTAAATGACACACCCTATTTTTGCATTTTCGTGATTAATCGTCCTCTTGTGAAGGGGCCTGGTTCTCATTTGAACAACTTGAAGCCCCTTTACCCAAGGAATGAGTGTACCAAGTTTGGTTAATTTGGCCCAGCGGTCTTAGAAGAAGTCGAAAATGTGAAAAGTTAACGGACAGACGGCAGACAACAACAGACGACAGACGGACGGACGGACAGACGAGACGGACAAAAGGCGATCAGAATAGCTCACTTGAACCTTCTGTTCAGGTGAGCTAAAATGAATTTTCCACTAGTTATCAGAAAGCTCTTATATAAATTTCAGCTTTTCTAGCCAAGTGGTTCTTCTGATTTTTAAATGACACCACCTTTTTTTTTTTTTTTTTACTTTTTTGTAATTATCTCCCCTTTAAAGGGGGCCTGGTCCTTCAATTGGACCAAGTTGAATCCCCTTCACCCAAGAATGATTTGTATCAAATAGTTGAGCTTTTCGCTCAGGTGAGCTAAAAATACACCCCCCCGAAAAGAGATTAAAAAAAAGTTAACAGATAGATGCTATTGCTAATTGTTTTCAAAAACTCGAATACCGGTACACTTTGCCTAACAAATACAAACAAGTGTGCAAGATCTCAAAATAATTACAATGCCTTGGCCACTCAGGTGACCTAGATCAATGATATACCTTCTGGCTTCACATAAAGTAAAGGCCATTAGAGGAGGGACCATAAACATCCATATAACCCTCACTCCATAGGACTTTATCTTATCCATGTAGAACTGTAATCCTCCTGGTCTATAGGTATGTGGGGGTGTAAATGGTATAGAAATCTAAAATTTACAACGAAAAAAACAATATGAAACGTTGCACTGCAGATCATAACAGGCCCATGGGCTACAATATTCATCCGAGTTACTTTTACATACGTGCCAACTTTCCCCAATTCCAGCGGGATTTTCCCGATTTTAAGTACGATTCCCGCTCTCCCGATCGGAAAAGCAAAAACCCCCACAAATCACGATTTTGTAAAAATGTTCCCCTATTTACGACAACAAGACCGATTTCCAACCTTGATTTTAAAATCCCGCGCCATTTCTTTGCGGCCATTGCTTTTATACAATCGGGAATCCTCGGCTAACTCCCCATACTCCATTGTGCGAGGTAAGCACGGAGTTCCGAGTGTCTGTATAGATGCTACTGATGTCTGGATGGTGTATTGCTTAACTGTGTTGGAATGTTTGTTGGACAATATTAATAGAGTATTAATTGGGAAGATGGACTTAAAATGGCAAATTCTGTACACAGGCGCGAGTGAACGACAACGATGATGGTTAGGTTACACCATCGTATTCGAATTCAGGACGCGATGGTCCAAACGTTCATATTTTCTACATAAATTGTCCAAAACAAAATTTCTGACAATATGCACATCTACATTATGTATTCCAACACGGACACAAAGTTTCATAAAATCCTGCAAGTCATTTAGGAGGAGTTGTGGACAACATACTTCAGACAGACAGACAGACGGACAGGGTGAAACCTATATACCCCCCCCCCCCCAAACTTTGTTTGCGGGAGGTATAATAATAAAGGGGTGGCTAATTATTACAATGCACATCACATAAAGAGAGGATGGACTGGAATACATAACACAGCACTCCACTCAAACTTACCACTGCAGTAAATTCAAGGTTGAAATCTTTTGCTTTTTGGATGAGGATATTGTTGACTTTCATGTTGGACTGATGAACTATCAACTAAATAAAATACACAATTTAAACTTTTTTCATGTAAACGACATGCAAGTGATTGTTGCACACTAATTTAATGAATTAGAAATTATTAAATCATGCTAATTCATTTAACACTATCCCATGAAAATCCTGGTTAGAATAGATCCTATAATGATAATTAAATCTAAGTTTGTTTTTGGAGGCAAAACATGTTTCCCCCCTGTGCTGATCTACATTGCACAAGTAATGTGCAGTGATTGTCATTTTCATGAGGTCTGTTATATGTAAATTCATTATTGAAGTGTTGGCATCTTGTTTTGAAATAAATTGCATAAATTCTTGTAGACTACAATTACCCTTACTACACAGGCTGTCCTGGAATTTAGGATTTCCCTATCCTCACAGTATCATGATGGCAGCTGCAAGGCAGGAAATTTGAAAAAGATGGATGGGTTATTTTTAATTTCCAACTTTTTAATTCTTAGAAGTTTAGATTAGATTGTTCTTTGTAAAAAAGTTGATTTTCAGCTTTTGGACTTATAAAGTAACCATTTTTGTCAATTATCACTGAAGTAGATCATATACATTATGTCTCCCCCCACTATGGTGGGCAGACATATTGTTTTTGGCCTGTTTGTCTGTCCGTGTGTCTGTCCACAAAGTTTGTCAGCGCAACTCCTCTGAAATGGATGATCCAATTTTTAAGGTAATATTTTATATTGTAGCAAGGACATCATATGTAAGTTTGTGCTTCATTACCTGGAAATTTTGATCCTCTAATTTTTAGATTTAGATTAGCATTTTAATTGCGATTGGTCTTCGTCCGTTCGTCGTGCTGTACAACAATTGAACATTTTTTAACTTTTCTTCTTGAATAAAACCACCAGTCAATTTCTTTTCAAATTTAGGCATGAGCATCTTTGGGACAAGGGGCACATAAAATTGTAAATTTCAGGTCTCTTGCACCCCTGGGGCTTGGGGTGTGGGGCAAAACTGCCCAAAAGTGACCAATTTTCAAAAATCTTCTTCTTAACAAACCGACATGTCTGAGAGAAACCAAATGCATAGTGAGGATTAGAGCAGGGGAAAGCCTTTACCAAAATGGTTAAATTTTGCGTGATCCCTGGGGTTAGGGGTTCTGACCCCAGGGCGGGGTCAAACTTGGTACATAGTGTTTATATATACCCAACATTTGAAAAGCATCTTCTTTATGCTATTGATATTAATGTGAAACTAAATGGATGTTTTGAAAAATTAGAAAGCCTTTTTTATCAAAATTGTAAAATTTCATGATCTGGGGAGGGGTTTAGTATTGGGGTGGGCCAAAATGCGTCAGTTGATTGGAAATGTGGGTAACAAGTCTCCGGAAACATTTTTACAACTTCTTGATCAACCACCCCAGTCCAATTTCTTTTCAAGATTGGCATGTGAAGGCATCTTTTGGGAATCAAGGGGCACACTAAATTGTAAATTTCAGGTCGCTCTTGCACCCCTGGGGCCTTGGGGGTGGGGCAAAAAACTGCCAAAAGTGTGACCAATTTTCAAAAATCTTTCTTTATAACAACCGCACATGTCTGAAGAAACCAAAATAGCATAGTGATGTAGAGCAGGATAGGCCTTTTACCAAAATTGTAAATTTAGGTGATCCCCGGGGTAGGGGTTCTGACCCCAGGGGGGGGGGGGGGGGGCAAACTTGGTACATTAGTTTGTTTATATAAAACATTTGAAAAGCATCTTCTTTAATTGTATTGATATTAATGTGAAACTAAATTGATTGTTTGAATAAATAGGAAGCCTTTTTATCAAAATTGTAAATTTTCATGAGGGGGGGGGGGTTCCTAGGGGTAGGGGTTTTTAGTATTAGGGTGGGGCCCAATAATGGTCATTTGATGAAAGTGTTAACAACTTGAACATCTTTAACTTTCTTCTTGATAACCACCAGTCCAATATCTTTTCCAAATTTTGGCATTGAAGATCTTTGGACAAGGGGCACATAAATTGTTGAATTTCAGGTCTCTTGCAGCCCCTGGGGCCTTGAGGTGTGGGGCAAAAACTGGCCCAAAAGTGACCAATTTTCAAAAATTCTTCTTTCTTTACAGCCACAAAAGTCTGAGAGGAAACCAAATTGCATTTAGTGATGTAGAGTAGGGAAGGCCTTTTACCAAAACTTGTAAATTGGGTGATCCCCGGGGGTAGGGGTTCTGGACCCCATTGGCGGGCCAAAACTTGGTACATAGTGTTTATATATAAAGACATTTGAAAAGCATCTTTTTTTAATGCATTGATATTAATTGTGAAACGTAAATGAATAGGGAACCTCTTTATCAAAATTTGTAATTTCATGATCCTAGGGGGTAGGGGTT
The DNA here is from genome assembly GCA_903981925.1 of Ostrea lurida. NCBI lineage: Eukaryota > Metazoa > Mollusca > Bivalvia > Ostreida > Ostreidae > Ostrea > Ostrea lurida. The sequence continues at coordinate 19,603 of CAJDSM010001957.1, forward strand.
TTCAGTTTATTAGGGTGGGTGCCAAAGATGGTCATTGATGAAATATGTTAACAATGAACATTTTTAACTTCTTCTTGATAACTGCCATTCCAATTTCTTTTCAAATTTGGGCTCGAAGCATTCTTTGGGACAAAGGGACACTTTAAATTGTAAAATTTTCACAGGTCTCTTGCACCCCTTGGGGCCTTTTGGGGGGGGGGCAAAAAACTGCCCCAAAAGTGACCAATTGTCAAAAATCTTCTTTCTTAATCAACCGCCCACATGTCTGAGAGACAACCAAATGCATAGTGATGTAGTAGCAGGCAGGTCTTTACCAAAAATTGTAAATTTTTGGTGATCCCCGGGGTAGGGGTTTTGACCCCAGGGCGGGGGCCAAATTTGGTTACATTTAGTTGTTTATATATAAAACATTGAAAAACATCATTCTTTAATGCTATGATATTAATGTGAAACTAAATGGATGTTTTTTGAAATAAATAGGAAGGCCTTTATTCAAATTGTGAAATTTCATATAGATCCTGGGGTTACGGGGGTTTTAGTATTTAGGGTGGGCCAATAAATGGTCATTGATGAAATGATGGGTTAACAATTGAAACAATTTTAACTTCTTCTTGATAACCACCAGTCCAAATTCTTTTTTCAATTGGCATGGAAGCATTCTTTGGGGACAAGGGCACTTAAATTGTAAATTCAGGTCTCTTGCCACCCCTGGGCCTTGGGGTGGGGCAAAACTGGCCCAAAAGTGACCAATTTTCAAAAAAATCTTCTTTACAACCGCACATGTTTGAGAGAAACAAATGCATAGTAATGTCAGAGCAGGAAGGCCTTTACCATAAATTGTAATTTTGGGTGGATCCCGGGTAGGGGTTCTGACCTGGGGGGGGGGGGGGAGGGGGGGCAAATGTACATATTGTTTCTATATGTAAAACATTTTGAAACAGCATCTTTTTCAATGCTATTGATATTAATGTTGAAAGTAAATGAATATTTGGATATGAGAAGGGAGCCTTTTATCATAATTATACCCCCTGCCAACAAGTTGGGGGGGGTTACTGGAATCAGTTGTCTGTCCATCCTGTTGGTAGACAGAATGGTTCCCAGGACTTTTAAGTTTTAACCTTTCCACCTTAGAGTCACCATATCATGCATTATGGTCTACCCAATTGACAAAAGGTTTTTCCTATTGAATTTTGGGTTCAAAAGTGGGCCAAAGGGGGTCAAGTTTGCATTGGACATCAAAGTTACAATCATGGGTTTCCGGTTCCAGAGCATTATGCCTTTCTACCTAGAGTCACTATATTAATACATATATACACTCATGAGACGAAGATGTTCTTTACTTTTTGGGGATTTAGGTCAAAAGGTCAAAGGTCAAGCTTCACTGCGACATTTAAAGTAGCCAATATGGTTTTTCATTAAAAATTCTTTGAACAATCGTGTTGAATCTGAAATGATAATCTTCTTGTGTATATGAAATAGGGAATTATATGCATATATTTGAAGATATTAACAAGCTGAATAAAAATACTCTGTATTGAGACTTAAGAAATTGTCAAATATGAGGACTCCCGTGTGGGGCTATGATACTTCAGGTGACCGTTAAGGCCTGGGTGGGCCTCATTGTTGTGGAAGTTGTGCCTGTTTTGGAACTTTTTAGAAATTTTTCCTTCAACTCATGGATAACCTTGTGTCAGCGCAACTCCTTTTGAAACTAATCTGTGATCCGAATTTTTTAAGGAACTTTGACATATGTAGCAAGACATTCATATGTAGTGTGCATATTACCAGAGAATTTTTGTTCCTGTAATTATTGTGGAGTTATGCCCGTTCTGAACTTAGAAATTGCCTTAAATCGTTCAATGAGTATTACCTTTTCACGCGCAACCTCCTCTGAAAAACGGTACTGCATTCGGAATTTAAGGAAATACTTGATTTGTAGCAAGCGCACATTATATGTAGTTGTTCATACCTTTCTAGGAAATTATTGATCCCTATTTTAAGCCTCACCTGAGCCTTGAGCTTTCTGATCAAACTTTGTCCGTTGTCTGTCGTCGTTGTCATTTGTCCGTAAAACTTTCACATTTCAACTTCTTCTCTAAGAAAAACCGCTGGCCAAGATGCAACCAAATTTGGTACACATCATGCTTGTAAAGGGGCTTTAAGTTTTGTTCAAATGAAGGACCAGGCCTTCATCAAAGGGAAGTAATTTCACGAAAATGCAAAAATTAGGGTGCGTGATCATTTAAAAAATCTTCTTTCTCAAGAACCACTGGGCCAGAAAAAGCTGAAATTTATATGGAAGGACTTCCCTGATTATATGAGGATAGTTCTAGTTTTTTAAAATTCATTGACCCCCGGGGGTACGATTGGGGCCCCAATTAGGGGGATTCAAAGTTTTACATACGATAATATCGGAAAATTCTTTTAAAAATCTTCTTCTCAGAACCACTGGGCCACAAAAGCTTCCTGATATAGTGAAGATAAAAGTTTGTTCAAATCATGACCCTACGGGGTTAATGTCGGGGGCCACAATGAGGGGATCGATATTTTACATGCCAAATAATTATAGGGAAATTCTTTTTAAAATTCTTCTTTATTTGAACCAGACAGTGGTATTTACCTGAAAGCTTCCTTGATATTGGTGTAGATTTAAGTTTTGCTAGTAATGCCGCCCCCCCCCCCCCCCCCCTCCGAGGTTGGTGGGGGGACCACAATAGGGGATTAAAGTTGCTACTACTGCTCTTTTCTTAGTGAAGGCAGTGCGTCAGTGTGAGCGATATTGACCCAATGCGGCCTCTTTGTATTAGCTCACCTTAGCTGAAGCTCAAGTGAGCTCATTCTGATCGCCTTTTTGTCCGTCGTTTGTCCTGTCTTGTTAACTTTTCACATGTTTCAACTTCTTTCTCAATGAACCGCTGGCCAAATTCAACCAAACTTTGGTACAAATTATACTTGGATAAAGGGGAATCAAGTTTGCTCAAATGAAGGACCTAGGCCCCATCAAAGGAAAGATAATCACGAAAATGTAAAATAGGGTGGTGTCATTTTAAAATCTTTCTCAAGAAACCACTGGGCCAGAAATGCTGAAATTCCTATGAAAGCCTTCCTGATATATGGAGATTCAAAGCTTGTTCAAATCAGCACCCCCGGTACTGATGGGCCCAATAAGGAGACGAATGTATATTGATTATAGGCGAAAAATCTTTTAAAATTCTTCTTCTCAAGAACAACTGGCCAAGAAAACTGAATTTAATGAAAGCTTACTGATATAGGAAATCAAGTTTGTGAAATCAAACCCCGGTACGGATGGCCCCTAAGAGGATCAAAGTTTTCACATATTATATAGGAAAATCTTTTTAAAAATCTTCAAGAACCACTTGCCATGAAAATGCTGAAATTTATATAAAGCTTACTGATATGTGAAAATTCAAGTGTGTTCAAATCATGACCCTGGTTGGTACAGAGGCCCCAAATAATGATCAAAGTTGTTACCACCATGATTTATATTAGGGCGAAAATTTTAAAATCTTCTTCTCATAGAACCCACTCGGGCCAGAAAAAACTGAGAATTATATAAGCTTCCTGATTAGTGGAAATTCCATTTTTCAAAATCATGACCCGGGGTACTATCGCGCCCAATCGAATCAAGTTTTACATAATGATTTATAGTGAAAATCTTTATTAAAATCTTCTCCAAAGAATCATCGCAGAAAAAGCTTCTGTAATAGGAAATAAAAGTTTTTGTTCAAATTCATGACCCCCAGGGGTATTGTGGGCCACAAAAGATGAATATTTTAACAGCAAATATCTGGCGAATTTCTTTTTAGAATCTTCTTCATTGAACCAGACGATGGAATTTACCTAAAGCTTCCCGAATATGGAGTAATTTAGGTTTGTTTAAATAATGGCCCCCCTTCCAGAGGTGTTGGGCCACAATAGGGATTAAAGTTGCTTACTACTGCTCTTCTTAGTAAGCAGTGCTCAGAGTGAGCAATTTGCCCATGGCCTCTTTTTGGAGTTAATAAGCCATTTGAACTTAAAATTTGCCATCCTCAACACAACTCCCTTTGAAACTACATCAACCTGTTCAGCA
>CAJDSM010001958.1:0-15000 GCA_903981925.1 Ostrea lurida
CTAATTAGATGACGAGGCATTTGGCTATTAAGAGAGGTTACAGCTTACCAACGGCTGTCCTATTTCGTGCTTAGCCCCACGTGGGCCTTAGTAGTCAATAAACGGAAACGCGAGCTCCACACTGCTTTCTCTACAACGTAACCATACAACTTGGGACGGATCACCCTTACCAACAGGGGTCATATCCCGAAGTCTGTTGAGCTTAGATCACATTTGCTCATCTCCAGAGACTCCATCCGACTTTATTAAAAATAAAAATCGAACGGGACAGTGCGTGAAACACGCCCCTCCACCAGTAAAATCCAGTAAAAATGGGGGTTCGGGTTGCCCCTCACCCCAACATATGTACAAATGAGGGTATAGAACATACCCTCATCTTCGCTCAACAGCAATGCAGAACGGGAGACAACGTAGTAGCCTTGAAAAAGGCTCTTTGGAATGGACCACATGTCCCTTTACGCTGCCTATCCATCCATAAACATTCTGAGCATGTTGATGGTACCTTTCATAGCCAGACGGCATAAATGGCTTCTGAACCCCTTGTCAGAGATGCCTAAGCGGTCAAGTGTGGAGGTGTTTTGCGCACACCATCCGCCTCTGGCTCCGATAGCTAGACCCGCAAATTCTACAGACTCCACTCCGAATACTCCCCTGATCTGTGGTGCTAGTTGGGTGTACTTAGCAACTTTCTCATGATTCGCTCTTTGTAAGGAGTGATCCTTTTCGTACACGACAGTTGGATCGAGCACCACTGCGTGCGAGCCCTTCAAGAGCACGAGATCGGGTTTCCATCGAAGGCCTTGCTCATCGACTATCGTAGGTTCATGCGACACCGTCCAGCCCCCAGATTTCACCTTTTCTGCTACACAGTTAACTATAACGTTATGCCGAGCAATTCGATAGTCTTTCACCTTCGGACATGCACCTGATATGTGACCCACTGTCTCTACCGTGCTATGACAGTGTCTGCAATTGACATCAGTGATGCCTGCTCTGCCACGTGCAAGGGTCGCTCTACATGGATAAGTTTCCGTTCTTAGACTCATCCCCGTGATGAAATCGGCCTCCCCAAAGTAACTTGCATGCGGGTTCATCCATGTGTTTGACTCCGGGAAACGGAATGCCTTTACAGACTTTCCTATCCCAAGGCCTTCGGTAGTTTTACCCACCGACTGCCTCCATCTCACTCTCCCTTTGGCGGTCTCAGGCACCTTAAGCTCAGCCAAGTCTCCTATCCTTTCGACCAAAGCTTTCGTACCCATGACATCAGTCATTCGACGAATTTTGGAATCGGACGAGAGGCATACCCCACGAAGCATATTCATGCGTTGCGCGGGAATACTCTTGGCAAACTCAGGCAGCCCAAGTCCACCCTCAGACCTGCTCAGATAGAACAGGGCAATGGGTGAGCAATCTGGCAGCTTCAACCATTTCCGAACCGCAGCTCGTACCCTTAGGTCTAGCTTCTTCAGCACTCCCTGAGGGTAGTGATCCTGCGTCAGAGGGTAGGTCAGTCGAGGTAGGACATACTGATTCAGGAGAACCAATTTCTGCCGCGGTTTCAACTTCGCTTCTCCGACACTCTCACACCACGCCTCAAGTTGGGAAACTAAATCCTTTCGGATCTTCGTAACCCAAGGACTCATCTTAGAGCCAAGATACTTCATGTAGCCGTCCGGTTCAATGACAGGAACTGCCTCTCCCCGGATACTGACCGCTGTCTTATTGGTGTTCACCGTGTAGGTTCTACTCCCACTTGGAGTAAGGTAAAACGTGGCTGACTTTCTGATGTTCAAACACATCCCTGTATCAGTACAGAATTGATCCACAATGGCGAGGTTGTGGTTCATCTGTTCGGGTGTACCAGTGGTGAGAGCATTATCATCTGCATAGCAAAGGGACTCAATAAAGTCCCCATCTTCGTGTCCAAACCTGTATCCGTTTTCCTGCCTCGTGATACATTGTAACAAGGGGTCCATTGCTATGTTAAACAATAGCGGTGAGAGAGGGTCCCCTTGCTTTACGCCTCGGGTCATCGGGATTTCTCCCGTTGTCCCAGCGCTGGTTTGGAAGGACGTCGAGGCCCCCGTATAGAGATCCTCAACAATCTCCACAAAGTGATCCGCCGCCCCGAACCGCTTCAGCCCCGCTACTAAGTGCCTGTGAGACACCGTATCGAAAGCCTTCGCCAGATCAAGGAACGTCACACAGAGAGACTGCCGAGCTGTCTTGGCATGTTTTATCAATTCGCTCAGAAGGAAGGAGTTCTCAGAGCATCCACTTGCCGCTATAAACCCCCTCTGCCTAGGGTTTAAGTCGAACTCGGCCAACACACGCCTTGCCAACAGACTAGTGTATAGCCGTAATATCACCGAGGATATTGTTAAGGGTCGCCAGTTGTTGACCTCCGATAGGCCTTCGCTACCCTTGGGCAAGAGAATACTCCGATTCCTCTTAATCCCTTCCGGGATCTTCCTACTTATGAGGAATGCATTAAACAGGTTCACCAAGATATGACCTCGGGGGTCTTTTGCTATGAGTTGACGCAACTCCACGCCATCCGGGCCCGCAGCCGAGTCCTTCTTTGCCCGAGAGAAGCCCTCACGGACCTCCTCAGTCGTAAAAGGTCTCAGCAGACTGAGATTATCGACAAGCGAAGAAGCACCTGGGTACTTTTCGAGACGCACTGATTGTGATCCCCCCCCAAACCGCCCTTGATAGACAGCCTCTACCAGAGTGGGGTCCAGATCACATTTTTGCCCTTCTTTACCATCAAGTATCAGGTTTGCCAGCGCTTTCTTATCTCTCCCGTACAATCGCTGGTGTTCCCTGTACCGATCAAGTTTCCCTTTGGCCCGATCGCCTGTGACCTTGTGGGAACCTCTAGCCCTGCGGTTCCGAGAGGTACGCTGACCTTTCCCACCCTTACGAACGGGGCGAGAACATGCGTTTGTGAGCCTCTCTAGAAACGACGACATAACATCATCACAGTCTTCGCCTTCCACAGCTTTGGTGAGTATTTCGGCGGTATCCCCTGTCAGGGGACCCCCGTCTAGCACAATTGCAGACCTATACGCATCAGCGCAAGGACAAATAGACGGTTCCACTACCGCTTCGTGACTGGCCATAGGTTCCACAGTACTACTAGGTCCAGCCACCTTGTGCTTTTTCTTTAGCTCAGATCTTTTACTCCCAATCTGCTTAAAGGTCTTACTCTTCAGATGCTCTGAGATAGCTACATTGATATGCTTCTCACCCTTAAACTTCTCACAAAGTTCGAGGAGTGTAGCTACCTCCTCGTCTGTCCAAACTTTTGAAGGTTTGACCCTCCTAGGTTTGTCCGCGGCGATGGTATCTTTCTCTCTCTTTCTCGCAGTTCTTTTCCGTTCGATATCCCTCTGAACTGCTTCAATGCGTCTCAGATTCGCCAGGTTAGGATGCCTGTGCCGAATATGCTGTCCGAGGCCAATCGCAGACCTGAATGCCTCCTTGCACTCAGAACACTCATGTGTCGGGATAACGACCGTCGGTGTATCAGTGCCCGAGTTATCAGCAACTGGTGCTGCGTCCTCTAACTGCACGTCATCACTTAGGTCATGAGTGTGACCAAGGTCTACATTGATTCGGCGACCTTCCACGTTCCGATCATCAACCAAGTCCTCGATTTGAACTGCGCTCTCGGTAAGCCGACGCATCCCGTGAGCACTAGGCGAGGTCTCGAAAGAAGAACGTCCAGTGGCCAATCGCCGCCCAGTTAGGCTTCTCTGACATATGCCATAATGAATGGCCATCCCTTTCAGAGTAGGGAACTTTTTATTGCAGAGGGAGCAAGCGAAGTTTATGAAGTCCTCCTTATGGCACCGCGCCATATGCTCCGTAAGCTTCTTTGGGGTCTCCATAAACTCCATGCACGCCAGGCATCTGTACGGCCTGAACGGATACTTGATGGTAAGCGTTCCGTTCTCCGTTTCTTGCGTCACCTCAAGAAAGTCCCTTATGCCATCTACATTAACATGCTCGCAGTCCTTAGGAGGTTCATCCATCATAGCACTACGACCCCCAGCGACAAGGACATCAGTTGGGTCATGCCCTACCGACGCTCCAAGCCTTGAGGGCCGGACTAGGAATCCGTCCACAAAGAACTTGTCCCGCGTGATTAACATAGTCGGGAGCCTGCTATCTCGTAACTCAATTTGGTAATTCACATCATCATAATCAGGTGTTGAGGGTACCCGAAGAACTCGGGTCTCCTCCGTTTGGACACTCCCGGCCATCCGGGTAGATTCCATCCAAACCCATGGTATCTGGTTGCAGCGACGGGTTGTCCTCGGGCAACCCCTTTGCCTACCCACATGGTATGGCTTGAATCTCGACATACTCATCACTTATGAGATATGTGATATGATACTTGCTTTGCTGCTATTTGAGAACAAATTTAGTTTTCACTGAGATACTACTCACTGTGCAATATTCAGTTACTTCGGCTCTGGCACCGCGTCAAGGGTATGTTTCTCGCAGAGTATCATAGTATCCGCCTTTACCGGCTTATTGAATTTCTTTCACCTGGAACTCATCTAATGCTTTTCGAAGATCATCTGCAGTTTACTTTGACATTCAGAGCACTGGGCAGATATCACATTGCGTCAACACCACATGACGGCCATTTGTTTTAATTAGACAGTCGGATTCCCCTTGTCCGTGCCAATTCTAAGTTGGCTGTTAGTTGCCGGACGAAGCCGCGGCACATACATGTATCTATTCAAACATTCAAAAAGTTCATCGCATGGAAACTATTGAGGGAGTTAGACGGATTATTTTGCAAAATTATAACAGAACCTTGGTTGGTTGTTTGTTGATTGTTCAACGTCCCGCTCAACATTTTTTCACTCAAATGGAAACGTCACGATGGCTTTAAAATTAAAACCCAACGCTCGGCGCTAACAACCTTTTTTAGCAGGGAGGTATTTTTGTCATGTAACATCTGCAGTGACGCGGGACCTCAGTTTCTATTGTCTAAAACGAAGGATGATTTTGCCGCCTACAACCTGTCATTAGGCCAAATGCCCTCTGACATTTTCATAGCAATTGCTAGGTCGTTCTATACACACACTGATTTTGACTATGGAGTACTCCGTTTACCTGATTAAGACAACGGCGGATGTGACCGGTCGAAACGGAATGCTTACTCTTCCGAGGCACATCATCTCACCTCTGGTACCTCTGGTGTATCCAGTGGTCCGTGTTTGTTCAATTCTTATTCCTTTTGGGACTTATGAGATTGATCAATATTATTGTTGTTATGTTGACTTTTTGATAAACTCCACTCTGATTCTACGCACATGTACTCTGAAGTTGATACTAAATCGACGCTGGAGCTTCTCCTTGACAGTCTTAGTAGTCTGGTGATCAGGTCTTGCAAAGTCTGCTGGAATTCCCATCGGCATGAATTGTGCTACTTTGTTAGCTCACCTGTTTTTATATCCCTATAAGGCAAAATTTATTCAAAATCCTAAACAATCTCTAGTTGTGGCCTTTATAATTAACTCGACATTTGGATATATCGACGACGTTTTATCTGTGAATAACAGTAATATCCCTGTGAACTCCAAATAAAAAGCCCCATTGAATATCAAACTTAAATGAGAGGACAACACATGGGGTTAATACCAGTGGTTTGAACTTGACCTTTGACCTGAAAATTACTTGGAATCATCTATTCTCTAATGACATCTCCTGTACTAAGTTTGGTAGCTATCAAGCAAAGGAGTCAAGTGATGTTGAGCGGACAACTTATGGGGTTAACACTTGACCATGTGACCTGGAAAGCAATAGGCAACCTCTGTACTAAGTTATTCTAAAAGCTTTTGAGCCTGCAAGCCAACGTGCGCCAGGATTGCTATATCTAAGAGTATTACTGGTTCATATACAATCCCCATTGGTGTAAAACAATCAGTTACCCACTGATTACTGAAACCTTTATTCAGTTGGATACATTTTGTGTCATCAAATTTTTGAAAGGGTTGTGGTAGGGCACTATATTTTGTTGGCGGAGGGATTGAACATTAATCGAAGAAAAGTTCCAAAATCATGCAATGTATTTTACTGTTTCCTATTATGCATCCAATAATACTTCTATTTTGCGTTTACCCTTAAAGCCTTTGTACATTCAGTTTTAAAAATTGTTGATACAAGTACCTCTAGACTGGCAACTAGGTAAAACAATGTAATTCGATTAACTGTGGTGGTGATGTATGTTGTCCCAAAACAGAACAACCGAATTTCTGAAAAAAGTACGCAAATTAAATTTCAATGAAAATCTGTGTAAAAAATTCAATATTTTGTGGCCGAATAATTTAAAAAAACTCGACCAGCCTTACCCCCCCACACTTTTTTTTTTAACTTCCATTTTATATTTTAGACGAAGACTTTGAGAAAACTTACGTGGAAATTTTAAAAATTGCACATCCTAGTCCCCAAATGTCTTTTGTTAAACTTTTGAAATTTTCACTAATATGAGTTTTCTCCGCACATCAAGTCTGCAAAAAGGCTCATTATTTATAATCCAATATACGCAGTTAAAACTTATTTTTTTATATACTGTGACTGCCTAAGAAGGCCATGATTATTGTGGTCTAATTCTATGCTAATGCATGATTGTATTGTTTTATAATTTGTTTTAAGCGAACATTACAAAATCAAGTTTAAATGAATAGGAATCTCATTAATTTTTAAAGTAGCAGTTAATCTGTATCTTTGATTTTATGACACTGCCTGATTTCTTAAAGGAAATCAAGAGTATGATTAACGGTCAAAAATGTGCACCACCGAAATCTGGCCGCGTGAAAAAAATGCGTAAATAAACCAGCGAGAAACTAAGCCTAAAAAGCATGACGTGTCTAACACGCATAGGCCAGCGCTTCTCATAAATGGGAAAAAGCGAAAACGTCATAGTACGCAGATCTCCTATATATGGAAATATAATTCAAAATGTTTGCTAGACTTAAAATAGCTCTATAAATTCGACGTATTTCTGAACTGTAAATGCAAAAATATCATGCATGTAGTATACTATCACTAGCATCATATCTATCGATATGTTGCTTATTGCTTCACAAAGGCAGAAAAACCATGTGTATACATCGCAAACAATAATACAGCTACTGCGGCATGCCTACATCTCAGGCGACTTTGTTTGTTTTTTCAGATAGGTTGCCGTAATATCTTAAATAATTAGCAAACAAAGCTGCTTTTTTCTTTTGTATCTTTTTTGCTTTTCAATGCGTTGGTAATTACGCTTACACAAAGCCCCAAAACTTTATTAGACTGCTACGATGCTACAGTATATTAGAAAAGAAATCGAGAAGATTTAAATTTTCGTAAAGATACAGATTATGGCTAGCTTAAGTGCAAAAAAGGTCATGTTTAAAACACTGATAGCCCTCAATAAACAAAGCATTCAAACCCAGTTTTCTTTTTGCATTTCCAATTCTCCTTCAATGTACGAAATCAAAATACACTATCCTAACAAAAAATGACATTGACTCTAGACCTCAGGAGCGAACCCCCTTAAGGGAGTCCTGCAAACATTAAAAATGGAAAAATAAATTTTAGCCCAAAACGTGTCTGCTCCTTTAAGAAAATATATTGGGGGGCATGATAAGACTACGGATTGTTCCGTTTACCTGATCAAGACAATGGGCTCACGGCACCTGATCCCACCACTGGTGTGTCTAGTGGTCCGTGTTTGCCCAACTCTTGTTTTTGTATTCTATTTGGGACTTATGAGATTGATCACTGTTCGTTATATTTGCCTTTACATAAGGCTTTACTTATACCCAAATGAGCTTTATTATTTTTTTAAATGAAATTTCAAAGTCTACTGCGCACAGTAAGTTACAAATTATCAGTAGTATTTTCATTTTTTTAATATTGTATATTCTGACATGTTAGAACCTGACCAATCCACTATAGAGTGTCCGGTGGCGTGGGAACAAGAAGCAGGAAGTGAATACTGTTTTGTTAACAATCAAACTGATTGGAACACTGCAAAGGTACGTGCAATTTAAAACATTTTTTGGAATCCTTTGTTATTTTGGGCTTTTATATAGAAGAGAGTCCTCTTGTATTTGAAAAGTCACCTGTGTCCAACGGTTGACAACCACTGTCCATTACTTTTACGAAAGGACAGGTACTGCCCAACATTAAAAATGATCGACAGTAATCGTCAACTTATTTGATGGTGCCAGGTAAACCCAATGATCTATTAGATGTCTACAGGTTGACTGAAAACTAGACAAAGATGATACATTTGTCAACTGAAACAGAAACATTTTTGTTCTTCAAATTTTGAAAGACACATTTCCTTTCTATAATATTTGAATTTCGCTTGACCCAGTGGCACATTCCAAAACTTCTCCACAGCGCTTTGTCTTGACGTTTTCTTTATCTAAGTTATTTTTCAACATTGTCCTAACTCAAATTTTTTATTTCCGATTTCATGAATAATTGGTGAGCTTGGCATCTTGGGTTCTTTTGTTTCAATATCCAATATAACGGACCCGTGGGGGCCCGGTTTAGAATAGGCCCCCAGCACCCCCTTGCGTCCCCATACGAGTGAAATAGTCCCGAGTGGGACGTAAAATAAAAAATAACCAATCTTTTCTTTTTTATGGAACTGTTTAGTTCCACATTATAGAGACGACACCAATGCCGGTGAAGGGCTACAAAATTTAGGCCTATGTACGGTCGGCAATCATGGCCTTTGAGCAGGGAGCGATATTTTTCGTGCAACACCTGCAATGACACGGGATCTCTGTTTTGCAGTCTCATCCGAATGACCGCCCCATTCAGTAGCCTCTCACGACACGCAAGGAGATGCTAGGAAACGTCACCATTGCCGGTGAAGGGTTGCAAAATTTAGATCTTTGTCGTGCTACACCTGCCGTGACACGGGGGCCCTTCGTTTTTCGCGGTCTCATCCACCCCTTTCAGTCGTCTCTTACGACACGCATGAGGATGCTGGGGACCTATTCCAACCCGGATCCCCACGGGTAAAAAGTGAAGATGCCGAACAATTATCAACTTCATGAACTCCTAAGGATTTCTGCTCAAAGGCCGTAAGAGCTAAGCAAAACTTAGCAATGGTAACGTCACCATATAAGTGGAAAAATCTCGAACGGGACGTTAAACAATACACAATCAATCAATCCCGTAAGAGAAAGACATGAAGATATGGATCAGTACCAAAGAGTGAGTGCATGTAAAGCATGCAGCACGATATACCCTCGATAACTTACCCGACATTGTTTAGTTAGTGAACAAAAGAAACATATTTCTATTGGTTATATTGTCAGGCTACTAATTTGTATTTAGTAAGAGCTTTATTCAAGAATATCATTGACATTGAATCATTGGGTTAACCTGAGTCTTTCCATTCTTAGAACAAAGGATGTAATATTTTAATTAGAATATGAGCTTCAAACCGTCCATTCCGTGAAGGAAAAAACTAATTTCGGGCCGCGATTAGTTCTTTCTCTCACAGAATAGACAGCTGGAGTGATGCTTGTATCCTATGTGTAGACAATGAAATGAAACTGTTCTGGTTAATAAAATATATCGTGTTTCCTATTCAGGACACGTGCACATCGATGGGAGCCCATCTCGTCGCGTTAGAAACCACTGGCGAAGATAGTTGGATTTATGGTCGATTTTTAGATCACTATAGTAACGGTATGTACATGTAGCTACTATTATGATTATGTAAGTGTGTCATTCACACAGCTTTGAAAACAAGCATTCTGAGAGTATTGCCCACAGCAATACATAGTCCCCTACCGGTTACACAAATTATTTGGACCGGAACAATATTCTAATTTCATTATGCAGGCTATATCATATACTATGGTAAAAGGGAATATTGGTGAGCCAGGATAGGGCAAGGGCTATAACTTAGTGAAAAATGAATATATTAAATCCAAATTCGATCTTGATCTGTAACTTGGTATGGCAAAGGAATGTACCATATATCAAATGAATATCTGCAAGCAGTGAGAAAAGAAGTGCGGAAAACTGATAATTTTTTTTTTTTTAAGTCCAAGGGGACATAACTCAGTAATAAATGAATGGATCGAAACCAAACTTTAACTTGATCTGTAACTTGGTAGGGCAAAGCAATGTACCAAATATCAAAAGAATATCTGCAAACAGTGAGAAAAAAGTGCGGAAAACTGATAATTATATGAATTTTTCTAAGTCCAAGGGCCATAATTCAGTGAATGGATTAAACCAAACCCGAACTTGATCTGCAACATGGTATGGCAAAGCAAATGTACCAAAATCAAATGAATATCTGCAAACAGTGAGAAAAAAAGTGCGGAAAACTGATAAATTATGAAATTTTCGATATCCAAGGGCCATAACTCACGTGAAAATGATGATGGATCGAAACCAAACTCGAACTTGATCTGTAACTTGTATAGTTTTTAATCATGTTGCAACATGAGATTCAGTAAATAAATGCATACATCAGCCCTTAAATCTTTTATCTATCATTGTCCGTGTAAGCAAGTACCCTTTTGATTCTTTGGTTTCATAAAAAAATATACAACCTAAAAACCTCGGAATGAGTGCGTGTGCTCGTTGTATGTCATCCCTCTTGCAAAATGAAATTGGAAGTAGGCCTATTCATCTCTTTTTTCAAATGGCTGCGTTGCAGCATGCCACTGAGTGCGAAAAGCTCCAAATCAAACTCTACTGGTGTGATTGCTGGAATTTAATTATCCTCCTTACTTATAAAAAAGAACGTAAATAAGCATCTTTATGTTGTAGTGATAATGGATAGAATATGGCATTGGTTCGAAGTTTTTCATATACATGGAAAATCCATATACATGATTTACAAGTAGTTTACCGTAATGATGCAAATGAAGCGATGTATCCTCGCATTCAAAAAGCGCTTCAATTGATGGCAGGTAGCTACATGTATAGCTGAATTGATAGCATTGGCGGTGTTTCAAAACAAGCAAGATTTATTATTCTATTGTGAATGTCACTTATATTTTTGTGCCATTCAGTAAAACATTTCATGTACACACTATTATAATTATAAATTTGATTGAACTGATCGAGGATTTTTCATTTTTTACCTGCGTCGCCAACGGCGAAAGCAGGTCTAGGAGTCGGGTCACTCCGTCTGTCCGTCCGTCCGTCCCAATAACGCTTGCCATTGCAACTCCTCTGAAATACCCAACCAAATTCAACGAAACTTAGTATGCATTAAGAACATCATATGTATTTTGCATGTTAGCAGAAAATTTTTATTCCTCAAATTTTACAGAAGTTATGTCCCTTCAAACTTAGAAAATCCTTATAAATGATCTTGTCATTGCAACTCCTCTGAAACTATCCAACCAAATTCAACGAAACTTGGTATACAGTAAGAACATCATATGTAGTTGTGCATATTAGTAGGAAATATTGATCATCTAAATATACGGAAGTAATGCCCCTTTAAACTTAGAAAATGTGTGAAAATCTTCATAAATGATCTTGTCATCGCAACTCCTCTGAAACTATCCAACCAAATTCAATGAAACTTGGTATACAGTAAGAACATCATGATGTAGTTTGTGCATATTAGCACGAAATATGATCCTCTAAATTTTATGGAAGTTATGGCCCCCTTCAACTTAGAAAATTTGCAAAAATCCTCATAAATAACATGACCCTTTGAACTAACATATTTTCAAATTCATCATATATTAGCTTTCATTTCAGCTTATTTCGAAAATTCATATGGTTTTTAGGGGATTTAATACCATTGCTGAACTGACAGAATTTTTTTTATTACAAAATTTTATAAATGATATACTGTAGAAGCACAAATATTCGTCATGGATTAAATTTCGTTGGTAGCATTAAATCAACGAAATACTCCATGACGAATTTTTAATCCAACTGTTGATAAATACAGAGCGGTCTGAAATGACGAAATTAAATCCTGACGAAATTGTTTTGGGAATCAAAACAACGAAATTTTAACCCTACGAATATTTGTGCTTCTACAGTAGCTGCGAGCGACGCAGGTCCAGACATCATTAGGGTGCTCACTTGTGTAACGTACTTGTGGAACTGTCTGCAATGCTGGGTTTATCCAGATGTGCATATCAGAAAATAAGAGGTATCTAAAATTACTACTTTAACGGACAAAGGCTGAACTGAAAGACAACGAATTACTAATGGTATTCTTTATTATAAAATTTTTTATTATTCATTTGCACACCGTAACGTAGATCAATGCTACGCAATCACGACCATTTCGAACTTCGCAACTTAAGATGTCACATTTTTCCGGGGAAAAATGTCCATTTGCTGCTTGTTCTAATGACTCGCGTTTGATAGAACGATCCACCACACCGCCGATGTGAGCATACGGGTAACATGCAATTCCTCATGTTATCGGGGCACCTTCTATGCTCCGTCTCTTATTTAGAACTGCTTATTATCCCCTTGCAACTAGTTGCAGAGGAGATTTAGCATCGCGGCTGTGTGTATGTGTTCCCAGAACGTTGTGAACAAAATAAAACCAAGGACATTAACTACAGATTCCAACCTTCCACAAACGTTGCCGATGGAGAGGGCCTGAACCCTATTGATTTGACCCTAAAAGTAGTGCGTTGCAAGATGTTACGCTTGCGTCGCCTTGGTATTTCATTCTGTTTGGGACTTACGAGATTGATCACTGTTCGTTATCTTTGCCTTTATATTCTAAATGCATAACCATGAAATCTTATTTCATAATATAGGCGTGCGTACTGATTGGTGGTCGGGAGGGACGGACATTGCATCCGAAGGAACGTTCTACTGGCATCACTCGCAAGATCCCCTAACCTTCACTAAGTGGAGTTCTGGTGACCCAAGTGGAGGGACAGTGGAAAACTGTGTGTTACTTTTGGTTCATTACGATTGGCAAGACTTTCCATGTTCTGAAAAATATAACTTTGTCTGTGAAAAGTGAGAATATGGGCATATGAAGATCAGCATGGTTCGTCTAGAAAACACATTTACGTCACACTGCAGAAGGATGTTTGTGAACCCTCATTGTTCCAGGATATACCATGACTTGTTGTATAATCGCACCATTACGTTATTTTATAAATACATATCTTAATTTTCATTGAAAGGTATTCAATGTATAACGAAAGAATGACATATGTCTATTGTTAAATAAGTAGATGATAATCACATTGACTAGTAGATTATTATTGATTGATTGATTATTTGTTGTTTTTCGTGCCGTAGAGAATATTTCACTCATATTGAGACGTCACCATTGCCGGTGAAGGGCTGCAAATTTAGGCCTATGCTTAGCACTCATGGCTTTTAGCAGTGAGGGTTCTTTAGCGTGCCACACCTGCTGCGACACGGGACATCCGTTTTTAAGGTCATCTCCGAGGACCCGTGACATTCACACCTGTTGCCGAGCGTTTGGCAGTGGAACTGTTACTACCTGTGTTAACGACTTAGGTCTGTCGCGGCCGGGATTCGAACACCCAACCTTCCGCATGCGAGGCGAACGCTCTACCGACTGAGCCACCGCCGCGGTTAGTAGATTATTAGAAATAGATTATTAGAAACCGATCATTTGCACATTTAAAAAAACGTTTTTTGAAGTTACATGTATCTGCTCATCGTAAAAACAAGAAAAATCTTATTTTCGAAGCATTTGTGCAGTAAATGATTAATTTCATGGCATATCCCCAATATGAGAAAGCGTCTATGTAACTTTTTATTAAGAGAATTGTATGAAAATATAATTTTTAAAATAATTTGATAAAAAAAATGCTCTTCCCATAGACTTCAATGTAATATTCTGGGTGAAATAAATCGGGCAGAAATCAAAAGTTCGAAAATTCCTAAGGTGGAATAACTTTCTTTGATGAACCATAAAATGATACAATGATAACAAAATTCCCATCATGTATATACTAGATATTAAAGATGATCCTTCTACATTGAATACCTTAAAGAAAGACGCAGGTTTTAGTCAGTGTATGCGATAATGCATACAGCTGGGGTTTTGGTGGGATTACAAGTTCGGCGATTTCCAAAGATTCATGAAAATATAAGAATCATTAAATTTACATCAGACTCAGTATACATATACATTGTATAAATCAATACGGGCCGAGTTCACCAAGCTTTTATTCAACGAAACCTTTGTAGATCTAAACCCGTTAAATCTGTGTCCCACCAAAGACTAGCTGCCAATAATGTATATATATATCCGTCGTCATCATCCTGTTAGGTCAAAAATAAAAAAGGTGTTTCTGCTAACGTTCCAGAAAAAAAAATTACGGTAGGTAGGCAGGAAATACATTTATTTCTAAATTTTAATAATATGGGAAAACATTAATGAACTTCAACAAGAAATTAATATTTTACACCTATTGTTTCATTGTGATTTAGACCGGTCACGGTGGCTCAGTTGGTAGAGCTCTCGCCTCGTGATCGGGATGTCGTGCGTTCGAGCCCCGTGCTCGGCACACGGCCGCGCCGGACCTAAGACGTGAAAAAAGGTAGTGATTGCTACTTCGCCAAGAGCTCTGCAATTAGAAGTGAGAATCACGGGTCTTTCGGATATGACCTTAAAAACGGAGGTCCCGTGTCGCAGCAGATGTGGCACGCTAAAGAACCCTCACTGCTAAAAGCCATGATTGCTAAGCATAGGTCTAAATTTGCAGCCCTTCACCGGCTATGGTGACGTCTCAAAATGAGTGAAATATTCTCGACGGGACGAAAAACAACAAATAATCAATCATTGTGATTTAATATCACTGAATATGAATGTTCTATTGAATATAAAATGGCGAAGTAACAAAGTATCAATCGCATACGTTCAAAATAAAGTTTTTCTTTAGTTGGATTGCAAGTAATTGACTACCGTCGGATACCCACGGCTGACGTCAATTTCTATTCACCCGTGACCAAACTTACCACACT
>CAJDSM010001959.1:0-15639 GCA_903981925.1 Ostrea lurida
ATCATAGATCATCGTTTCACATACCTACACACTTTATGAAGAAACATGGTGGAACCTCATGAAAAAAGAGGATTGTACAAGTATCATCAAGGCAGGTTGCCCTTGCAATAAAGCTAATTGATTGATTGGTTATCTTGTTTTAGGTCCCATCGAGAATATTTCACTTATATGGAGACGTCACTGACCATTACGGGTTGCTGGGTATCTATTCTGACCCGGACCCCGGGTTAAGCTAGTTGAAGGAGGATGGTCTGATCCATGAGTCTTCATGCAAAGCAAAGCTAAAACTAACACACGTAATGTCTAAAAAGTGGCATATATGACAAGCGATCGCGAGAGATCGTAGAACAGTCGCGGTAAGCGCAGTGTAAGCGTGGTACCATCGTACCGTGCGTAGTAGCACCGTAGGGAGGCACGTAGAACAATCGCATAGATCGCAGTGGTATCGTAAGGATGTCGTGGGTGGTCGTGGTATAATCGTAGCATGGTCGTTGGAAAGTCGTAGAAGAAGCGTACTGTACTCGTGAAGGTCGTAGTGGAATCGTGCTAGAATTGACTATTGATAGATGATTGACAGTTCTAAGGTCGTAGTACAGTCGTGATTGCCGTCACACCGACCACGTTTTAATGAAATCACCACGATTCTACTACGATCATTTAGATCTTGAAGGTCGTGGAGAGCGTAGTGAAATCGTGGCCAGTGTGATGGGGGCTTTAGGGATCTGGAGTTTTACATGAGAATATATGTAGGAAATTTGAATCTTTTGAAAAATAGCAGGACCACACTTGAATGTGTAAACATTCCCAAGGTTATGATTCAGTGGTTTTATCCCCATCAATTCCTGTACCCTGGGGTTGTAACAGGATGGATGCCTACTCCCCTACCCTCACCCCTGCATTGCATCCTCCCCCTAAGGGGGTTTGCTGACGGGTCATTTTACCGTCAATAAGACTTGCACTGTCTACAGGTAAAATATCCCATTTTTAACATTTTTACCAGGTATCTACAGGAATCCCACGTACCCGTTTCTGGGAGTACAAGCCCCGGGGAGGGACAAGATCTGCAATCCATCAGAGCTGAGACTCCTGTGTGATAATGTACGTATTGTGAAAATTACTTCAGCTTAGCGCGACACTGTAAATCGTGACAATAAATCTATGGAAAGTGATGAGAAAACAGTTAAATACTGTTGGCAATATTTTTGTTCATGATAACTGGGTGTATTTTGAATGTACTCACAGAATGATGGCACACATTCTTTCAGCAAATTAATCAAATATAATACAGTAAGACAGCTGGTTTGCAGCAATAAATGAATTCATTTGAAGGGACCAAGCAACTGTTGTACAGTACTGCACAGCAAATTGAATTAATGCCAATTCATGAATTACTGAGGAACCTCTTGTATTATTTATGTAATTTTTGTGAATATTTTAAGCAAATTTTTTCACAGGAACTTTTACAAAATGGATGATGATTTCATTCTTTATGAAATTAGATTCGGAACATTGCCTTATGTTTTTTCCACAAAAGCAAAGTGAAAATTGTTGATTAAGGATATCCACAAAGATTGAATATACTCTGATTAATGGTTATACCACAATAAGTGCATGCGTGATGATTTAGTAATGAATGTGTTATGATTAATGAATATTTTATGATGAATAAAAAATACGCTATGATTACTGAATACACCACGATTTATGATTTTTCCAGATACACTATGATTATTACAGTAACAGTAATTTGTACACTATGATTGTAACAGTAATTTGTTCTGTTTTAGTTCGCCGAGGCAGGTCCACTGTTTTGTACGGCCCTCGCTGGAGCGGGTTGTATTATCATTGGCATGGTAAGTCCAACATTACAGGTTCTGTCCCTTGTGTTGCTGTGTAAACTGTGAAATCATTTATTTTCGTGTGTTACAAATTTCGTGATTTTAACTCTAATAATGAATTCAATGACTTTAATTTTCGTTGATTTTACAATTCATTAATATTTTTATGACCCCGTGATTGAAGATCGGGGGGCATATTGTTTTTGTCCTGTCTGTCATTCTTTCACTGTCTAAAACTTTAACCTTGGCTATAACTTTTGAATGGTAAGTACTAGGGCTTTGATATTTCATATATATGTTCCTTATGACAAGACCTTTTAGTGGGTACCAAAATTTTTGACCTCTTGATCTTGAAGTTTGATGTACTTTTCAAAAACATTAACCTTAGCTATAACTTTTGAATGGTGAGTACTAGGACATTTATATTTCACATGTATATTCTTTATGATAAGACCTTTCTGTGGGTACCAAACTTTTTTTGACCTCCTGACTTTGATCTTGAAGTTTGACCTACTTTTCAAAAAGTTCAACCTTAGCTACAACTTTTGAATGGTAAGTACTAGGACTTTGATATTTCACATCTATATTCTTTATGATAAAACCTTTCCATAGGTACTAAACTTTTTGACCTCTTGACCTTGAAGTTTGACCTACTTTTAAAAAACTTTAACCTTAGTTATAACTTTTGAATAGTAAATACTAGGACTTTGATATTTCACATGGTTTTCTATTGTATCCTAGATGCTCTTCATGTCTGTCCTGTCTTCAAACTACACCCGAATCAATATCTCCAAAGAGCTGACTGACTACCGAAACGCTGTCGACATGGAGGAGATCGACCTCCACAGTAATGGGCGGGGAATTCTCGACAGTTCGTACGACAGGAGCACCTTCAAATAATCCGCTTCGCTCAGATGTCAAGACATATATCATTCCTATAGGAAAAGAGGAAAGTCATAGTGAAATCTTGCATTCATTCACATGGAGAGTAAGCATTTCTTGAAAAATCCACTCTTTCTGTAGCAGTTGTAATATTTGATAGGTGATAGAGAAATCCTAGTGAGGACACTAATTTTACTAATGTGGCCTTGGTGACTATCAGTGAACATATATATATACACAAACCCATCAATGGTTGTAACTTTTATGTATGAAAATATATTGCTTGTTGTGTATTGCGTACGTTGTGCCATGACCTGTAAACAAATTCATCGTGAGTAGAAACAAACGATAAGTAGCGCTGCAGGAAAAACATTTGTATGATGGTGAATTTGTGTATATGTGTTGTGAAGTTTATAATTATTGTGAATACAAGCATATCACTTTTCATATTTTTTACATCATCATGTTATTAATAAAATTTTCATATATTACACATGTATGAACATTTGGTACTGAATTTACTATTATTTTGCATATCATGAATTATACATATCTAAATCATGTACATATCAAATGTGAAAACATTCCATTTTTCACAAGAACATATCATAATTATTCTTACAGTGTATATTTAAGAGTAAAACATTCTAATTGTGTATTTTGCAATGTACATGTACATAAGATTAGAGTAACTACAGTAAACTCTGCTATAGCCAACTTTCAGAACCAGCAAAGAAAAAAACCCAAAAACAAAACGACATGTTATATTCAAACTTTGTATTTCCAGTAAATGTTTGTTTGTATTCCTCTCCAAGTGGATAATGGAATCAAATATTACTCTGTAATAAGCTTGAATCGGTTTTAAACAGATTTGTTACAAGCATATTTTTCTGTAGTTCACTCAATATACATGTACAATTAGATTCATTACCGACCTTTTTTTTTATCAGTGTTTTAGATATTTTACATGTATGAACAGTTTTGTATATTACATTCCATAATTTCTGTGAACATTTCTAAACTTTGTCAATCATATGTTTTATATTTTTCAAGTATTTTTAAAATCAATTTCACACATGTTTTTGCAACACATTTTTAAATATTATTTATATACACTGTTTTTTGTGCAAACAGATATATTTATTTTATCTCATTTAAGAAAATTAGTCCAGTATATGTTTTGTTCATTGAGCCAGATAATGAAACTTCTGAATAATTGAGAGAAAAACAAATATTGCAGCAATGTTGTAGTAAAGAATATTTCAATAATTCATAATTTGTAATATAAACTGAAAGTCTTGAATGTGTTTTCTCCTTGGGTAAAAATCGTTTTGGTAAATAAAGGGATTTTTATACTCAATACATTTGAATGTGTTCATCAGCTGCACCATGCCAGGTGGAAATTAACGACTTCCCGCTGCCCTGTTGATAAAATTGATAAAGGCTATTTACAACCATTCAAGTGTATATGAAGTCTAAATTGGCATGAATCTTACTGTGGTGTTTCAGATATAATATCAGGAATAAAAGAGGAGCGTTCTTTTTCTGCTCCTCATTGGCTAGATAATGTGCAATAAGACGCTGATACGAAACATCGGTCTGCATCATCAGATTTAGCATACTTGATTCTGGCAATGCGGCGAGACACTTGATTGTGAGCCACAATTGCGCACACACCACATCGGGCGAGCCGGTTGAGCCAGAAAATTTTGATAGGTGGCTCACGATTGTGTCCTTGGAAACAGTAGTAGTGAGAGTGGCTTACTCAGAGACAGAATGTACTATGATGATAACATGATTTGTAAAAATGTTAGCCTTTTCTGTGCCAAACAATGTTATATACGGTAGAAATTCAACATTTTCAATACTATATGCTCTGGGTCACTTGATTCAAGAAGTACCTTGGGATATCAGGCTCAGTTCATGTCGCCCGGATTAGGGCCAGAATCAAGTATGCTAATTGTGTTGACAATGTCAAGTGGATATCAAATATCAATTACAGACAATGGTTGAAATGTGATTAAGACAGGACTTATAATTAACACCAAGAAATTGTATAGGAAAGTGAACTATTTGATGGATTTGTGAAAATCTATAATTATGATGATGGAGACCAGAATCAAGTAAGACAGGGCTTATAATTAACACCAAGAAATTGTATAGGAAAGTGAACTATTTGATGGATTTGTGTGAAAATCTATAATGATGATGATAGAGGAAATGCATATTATGTATACTGTGGAACAGGTTTTGTTGGGTGTTCCTTTGGAAAGTTTTATTCTTTCTTGGCATAAAAAGTTTTTTGGCCGGGTTGCACGAGTGCAAAACCGGCTTATAAAATGGTGAATGGTGGGGAAATAATTTCTGTAACACTTTACTCAGTAACTTACTTATCGTAGCCTCATGACATTTAATAATTATCATCAGTGGGTGGTCCCATATCGTGGGATCCGATTTCAGACCTGTCCGACATCTACTTCCTGTTTACCGACTTAGAATATTTTCCAGTGTTATTCTTAATAGCACAAATTTTCTTGTACTTGTCTTGGTTTAGTTTTCGTTGGACACTTGCGCCTTGAGCAATCCATAAAGCCTGTTAAGTACTGTACAACTTTCTGGAACCCAGGTCATTAGTAAGACTGTCTGATTTTCCTCAGGGTTTTTTTCTGATGCCCAAATGTCCTGCAGTTTTCTGATCATGACTATACCAGAGGACATTTCTATGCTGGCTCATTCTAATCTATTTTTATTTTCCAATCTTCTGAACAGCATATCAATGAAAAGGCAATTATAACGAACAGCGATCAATCTTGTAAGTTCCAAACAGAATACATCCAGGAGTTTGAACCCTGCAATAACTGGTTTGTAAGTAGCCTGCCTCAATTCGAAAACTGATCATACGCAGATCAAGCTCTTGCGTATCGAATAAGTACACACCATATGCAGATAATGATGGATTGTTGTTACATATGGAAATTGACGATGGAGAAGCTTGCTTAAATAGTCCTGCTTGTCATAAAGTTGAGTTGTTAGTTTGCCGTTAATGTCTGTGTTCAGTAAAATACCCAAATACGATGCAGACATGGGAAACCCTGTGGTGTCTTTTATTTCTAGTTCGCTTGGATATATCGAATCGACATATGAATGATAATCATTGTCATTAATATATAAAACGTCGTCAATATATCGAAATGTCGAATTAAAGGCCACCGCTAGAGATTCTTCTAATGTAGAAAGCTTTTGAATGAATTCTGCTTCATAAAAATATAAAACGGGTCGTCTAACAAAGGAGCACAATTCATGGCCATGGGAACTCCAACAGACTGTTGGAAGACCTAATCACCAAAACCAACACAGATATTGTCAATGAGGAACTCCAGCATTGCTTTGATATCATCTAATTGTGGTAGAATAAGAGTGGAGTCTAGTATTTAATTTATCGTGAGGAATGGTCGTGTAAAGTGTTGAGAAGTCATATGTTTTGATGTTGATACAATATTTAAAGGTGCTGGGATTCCAAATTGACTAGACGTTTTTTATGATTTTTCAAAATTCACATTTGATTTATGCTACTTCTGGCATATTTTGTTTCACAATCCGTCTGAAGTTGCTCCTTCACAGCTGTCAATATTTTCGTGAGAAGAACATCTACTAGATCCAGCAATGTACATGTACCTTTGTTTGAGAGGGTTTTATGAAGTTTTAGAATTCAGTAAAGGTACGTTAATTCATAATACGGATATATATTGAATTAGAAATTTATTTCAAAACTAAGGATTATTTCCCTCATGCATAGGTTTGATCCTTTGACGTATTTGGCTCCAATCTCTGGCACTGCATTTTCAGCTCTTAAAATTTCTATTTATTTATGTTTCGGATTTCCAACATTTCGTTGAGCATCACTGCACATAGTCTGGGCATGCCTGACCCAATTTCCGCTACGCTACATTATGTTAGCGTAGCGGAAATTGGGTCAGGCATGCGCCAGACTACACTGCACACTGCACAGAGACATCATTTGTCGAAATGCGCATCTGGCGCATCAAACCTGGTACTGTATAAGCTTTATATACTCATCCGTCCTATTGACTGGATCTTAACCCGGGGGGGGGGGTTCTTCCTATATATTGGTATACACAGACGTGCCGCTGGTATGGGTCGCTTTTTTGACAAGTCAAATATATCAATGGGGTGCCATTTTCATCAATCTGTTACATCAATGAGTAGACAATTTAATATGCAAGTTTACATCAATGGATGGTAAATTATATTCGCTGGAATTCAACTTCTTATAAGATTTGTAATCATGAAATATTATGACATTTTCCCCGAAATATAACTACAACCCGGGTATAATTACAATATGCACTTACTTGCATGGGCGGCAACTATACATGAACAGGTCACATATATATGATGGGTCAGAATTTTCAACGGAAATATATGAATGGGTATGGTTTCAAAAATAATGAATATATTTATGGGGGGTGTTTGAAATCTCAGCGGGACGTCTGTACCCAAAAGTATAGGTTGAGACCCCCCCCCCCCCCCCCCGGGATCTTAAATGTGTTTAAAATATAAATTGTCGAAGTAAACAATGTGTTAAACGTAATCATAATCCAAAAACATATATACAAAGTCGAGTGTAGGGCAACACGGACCTCCGACAAAAGCGAAGGCAGGATCAGGTGCCATGGAGGAGTAAGCATCCTAGCTCTGCTGATCGGTCACACCCGCCGTGAGCCCTTAGTCGAAACAAGGTAAACGGGATATACCCGTTGTCAAATCTAGTACGAAAACTGAACATGCTATTAAAGAATTTCATCTTTTGAAAAAGCAGTTGGAGTGTAAGTACGATTATCAAATGTGAAGTTAATGCCAAGTTAGTTTAAAATGCAGTTGTTGTTACAAACTTTGTCAGCTGGAAGTTCCGAACCAAAACATATTCCTCATGTAACCTATCTAATTCTTTCATCACTTCTGGTTTACGAAACACAGAAGGATAGATGGTACGCACTTTTGTTCGTATTTGTCTAATACGGGATTTCTGACATCTTTTTGTATTTGTCTATCAATACGAGATTTCAATATTCTTCCATCTGACATCTTTCTGTACCCATAGAGATTTGATTATGACTCCTCCTGAATTACGGTATTTAGATTGTAGTTTCTCTTTCCTCTCCAACTGTCTACGGTTGTCATTTAACATCCTTGTCATTTTTCTGCAGTTCGCATAATGAGACAGTTTCTTCTACAGACCCTCGCTCAGGACAGTTGAACTTTGATATCATGAGCTGATGTTTTCCCACATTTTTGCATGGACATCTACGTCTTTCTGTTTTGTTCCTGCGTAGTGATCTACAAGTTTACGGTTTCCAACCACATAATTAACTAACCTTTAGGTTCATTTTGACTTAGCAGTCATCGCAAAAAGCTGTGGTCTTTCCAGATCATAAACTATTTCCTATATAGTTAGTGGCGAACATATTTCAAAGGTCACAATAGCACGCAATACTGTTCGTCAAACAGTAGTTTCTCTCTGACTTTAGTGATCTACTTGCATACCCTATGGTCATTGTCATCTTGTATCAGCGGCAGTGAAGCTTCTATTGCACTGTCGTTTGTATCTGTACCCAAGATGAATGGCTTTGAGAAATATGGGGAGAGTCAGAAATGGTGTAGACCTTACTATTTAGTGCCCAACTATTGTTTTGTATCCTATTTGGGACTTACGAGATTGATCACTGTTTGTTATCTCTGCCTTAACATATCATTGATTCAAGAGTGGCATTTTGTACCCACACAATACCTGTGGTCTTTTCAGTGTTTAGCGATCGATGCAAAATCTTTTACCCCCGTGGGGATCCGGGTTAGAATAGGTCCTCAGCATCCCCTTGCGTGTCGTAAGAGGCGACTGAATGGGGCGGTCATTCGGATGAGACCGGAAAAACCGAGGTCCCGTGTCACAGCAGATGTGGCACGATAAAGATCCCTCCCTGCTCGAAGGCCCTGAGTGCCGAGTATAGGCCTAAATTTTGCAGCCCTTCACCGGCAATGGTGACGTCTCCATATGAGTGAAATATTCTCGGTAGGACGTAAAACAATAAATAATCAATCAATCAAAATCTTTTATAAATAAACTTGCAGCCTGGAAAATATGGTCTCAAGCTTCTGCATCATTTCGTCGAATGATTTGGCAATGGCAATCATACCAAGAAGAAGAATTCCCATTGTAGTCCACTTACTATTGTCTCAACAAGTATCTCAAAAGTTGCTGGCGCATTGCATAATCCGAAGTGCATTACTTTGAACTGGACGTCCTCTCTTCGTAGCGAAGGCTGTTTTTGGTCAGTCTGTGTGGATCCTAAGAGTAAAAGATGGAAAGACCATACCTAAAGATGGCAAAAGAAATATTCATGTCTAGTGATGACTCTTTTAAACACAAACCTGATTCTACGCACAAGCACTTTGAAGTTAATATAAAAACGAAGCTGGAGTTCCTCATTGACAGTATCCTCGTAGTCTGTGCTGATAAGGTCTTCCAGCTGTCTGTTGGAATTTCCATGAATATGAATTGTGCCTCTTATTTAAGTGACCTGTTTTGTATTCTTCATTTAAAAATTCAAATTCAAAAAGTTCTACAGGAGAGATCTCTAAATGAGGCCTTTCATTTGACATTTAGATATAGGAACATTCATGTGTCGATTCAATATATCCCAGTCAACTCGAATTAAAGAAGCTGCAGTCTTCCACATTTGCTTTGTACATAGAAATTTTATTGAACATAAACATTTACTCCAGCATTGACTTGGTATACACAATAGTTTTTCTTTTTCCTATTAGTGGCATCGGTCATTAGAAATGACCCATTCCTATCATCTAAATGGGGGAAATTTGCATAGTATGCAAATATACAGCCTTTTATTGTGTAAAATGTTTAGTTTTCTAATGGAAAATATTTGTACTTAATTCATATTATACATGTATTACACTTCTTAGAAGCCGAAGAAGAAAGCATATTGGTTTACATATATTTATAATTGTGCTCCATTGTTTTTGTATTCTTACTAGGCAGAATTTATTCAAAAGCTTCTATAGGAGAACACATCTCTTGCTGTGGCCTTTATCTAAACATTTAGATATATTGACGTTTTATATATTATTTTTAATAATTTTCATTCAGTTGTTAGTTTGCCGTTAACGTCTATATTCAATAAAATATCTAAGTACGAAGCAGACGTGGAAGACTCTGTGGTGTCTTTTATTTCGAGTTCACTGGATATATCGAATCGACCATGATGTAAGAGGCAAAATAACGAACAGTGCAATCAATCTAGTAAGTCAATTTGAATACAAAAACAAGAGTTGGGGCAAACACAGACCCCTGGACCACCAGAGGTTGGGATAAGGTCCTAGGAGGAGTAAGCATCCCCTGTTGACCGGTCACACCCTCCGGTAGACCATATGTCTTTATCAGGTAAACGGAGCAATCCGTAGTCAAGATCAGTGTGTTGAAAACGGCTTAACAATGGCTATGAATAGTGAAAAAAGTTTATTGATAGATTAAAGCGTCGTCGATATATCTAAATGTTGAATTAAAGACCACATCTATAGAGTTTTTCTTCTCCTATAGAAGCTTTTGAATATATTCTGCCTCGTATAAGAATATAAAAACAGGTCAGCTAACAAAGATAACAAGATAGATGGTTTTCAGCCTGGCAATATTCACAACTATAATGCACATTTTGTATATTGCCATCGAGTTAAGATAGACAGCCAATCAAGTGATGGCCTTCATCGAGTTGAACTATGTGAGCTTATAAATGCATGATCGATGGTTAGAGAGACACACAGATTGTTTAAGCACTGCATGTGTTTATTAACAGAGTTTTCATCACATACGTAACATAATACAAACATATGAAATATTCTATGATTCAATAAATTGATATAACTGATATGTGTATCGATATATTTTGATACATTGTAGGCTACCGGAGTCAATGCTATTGGTCAGCGTCCATTGTGCGTTAACTATCAATGTTCCTGGGGGTAGAGGTTTTGGTTTTAGGGTGGAATCAAAATTATCATATTTATCATTGACATTATCTTTATAGTTTAGTGACAGTGTACAGGAACTAAATGCATATGAATAACTTCGCAATCCAAGGGTTTTGACTCCCAGCTGTGTCCATCAGCACTAAAGTCATATAGTGTTAAAATCATTTATACTGTGTAAAGTTTTTCATTTTACAGACTTTGGGGGAATTGTGATTTAAGAACATTTCGTGTTTTATACTGCTGTTAAATATAAAAACTTAGTTAAGATATGGGGAACACAGAAATTGAAGTAATCTTAGCCCTTGTGCCAGTGATACTTTCAACTAAATACTCAGTTGACCGTTGGGCCTCTTATAAATAATATCAAATCTTTTTACAACTCAAAAATACGATTTAGTTAATTACGTATAATGTAATATACATATATAGCAAGTAAGATGGGAAATTTCATCTCGAATTCAAAATGCTTAAAATGAATTGTCTATCTGGTGACATGAACCATTTCTACATATATGACAGTGAACAAAATAACGAAGAGCGCAGTACAAGACAGGAACTAGATTTGTACAGTCTTCACGATGCGAATGATACAATAGATGAGTACATTATAAAAAGAGGCTAACTGAAAACATCTTGAAGTGAAAATTTAAGGATATGGTGAAAATGAAATTAAAACGCGAAATGTTAGCTTGAAGACAATTCTTAGCAAACACGTTTCAAACAATGTGAAAACGTTTGAGTTTTTTTTTACTTAGGTCACTGAAGCTTCGACCTAAGCTTGGAGTTGTCCGTTTTCAATTGCTAATGTGTTCCTCAACTTGATATTATTCGCTTTTTCCTGAATTTCAGCAAGAAAACTCTTTGTCCAGTTTTTATCATTGTTGGTGTAGGGTCGGTTCAAATTCAATGAATGTCCTCCTGCTACACCAGACGTGCCGATATTTCTTCCCGTCAGTCCCATATCGTCATTGAAATGAACATGATTTTCTCTGTCTCTCCTTTTCAGTGGCTTGCTGTAAAGATCTTCAATAGACACTGGAGCATCCTGCTCAAAATCTTTCAAGTGGATACTGTATTTGGAATAGATGTCGTCTGCTGTCTGATAATGCGTGTGAAGGGCTCGTAAATTGTTGTTCTTCCACGTGGGAATTCCGTCGCTGAATGAGCGAGTAAAAAACTCAGTTGGATGGTCGTATCCATAGTTTTCAAAGCCTGCCTCGTTCTGGGATAGTCTTTCTGTGGGCGGGGTTGATTTGTTGGAGATAGATATATCAGTTGTGGAGGTGTCGGACTGTAACTATATACAAGAATAAATAAAATTCATAAATATAGCCAATTCTCATTAGGGTTATGGATCAGTATCAATTATAGTTCTAAGCACAGATACTTATTACCTAATGAAAGCACCATATATAGGTATCTAAAGGGATCATAAAACAGACAAACTAGATAGAACATAGTGGTGGACCTACCGTTGACGATTTTTGGTTATTGATTAGCCTGTCTCGTTTGTTATACTTCCTCAGAGAAGCCGATAAACTTGACCTGCTCTTTCTTTGTGATCTGCGCTCAAAGGCAGTCTTCACCTATACCATGTGCAAAGATCAAAATCAGAATAATACTATCATATTTAAGTATTGTATTCTATTATATACAAATAGGAATACACTTAATAAGTAGTAATTTAATTAAGTATTTCACGTGCACTCGATATAGTGAAATTTTCGCCTGATGTTAATTTCGTCCATACACAAAAAAGTATTTTGGACAGATTTGAATTCATCGAAATTTGTTTCTTGCTATTAATCAATGATTACTTAGTAATGAATTAATTTTTATTAAATTTTCTTACGTTTAAAAATCGTCCATTTAGGATAAGGGTAAAATGGACGAAAATAAAACCGAGACGAAATTTACACTGAATACAGTACTATAAAGTATGGTATAATTAGGATCAATTAAAACTACTCACATCAGTACTCATTAGGCAGTGAAAGAGGAAGAAGAACACACCCTGTATAAACAAAAACAGGATGTATATTTCCTAATTTCTGTATTCAGGGGGGATATGTTTTATACAGGCAGAATTCTATTGTTCAAAGAGAAAAATTTTAAAGAGCATGCTCATGGAGAGGGTTACCTGTAAAGAATTGAAGAACGTGAAGAAATAGGTAAAAATAAGCGTATCCTCGGAATCAATAGAGAAGAAGCCCAGCGTCCAGGTTAGACCTAGAATTGGCAGTAACACAGCAGCTGCCTTCAGACCAGTCCTAAGATCCGTCAAAGTCGATAAAATTAAATACAGCTACTTTATATAACAACTAGGTTACATTCGTGTTCTTTCACAGTCTTAAATAATGCTATTTCATCACCAGTCTATGCATTCATTTGAATAATTGAAGTGAGAGAATTGATTAACATATCGTTGTATTGTTTGGGTTAGATTTTACTATTAAACACTCTAAATACATATACCAAGTACCCAAGAATGATAAATCATTTCAATGGAATAAAAAAATTAACTCCCATTTGGTACCATTTTGTTTGATTGAATTCTACCGAAGCGTTCCATATACAATTTAACTGAGAACAGTATAACTTTCATTTTATTTCCTTCAATTAAAAGATAACTATGTAAGTAAAATTAGTATCCAATCAAAAGGCGTGCATTTGCTTGTTCAGTTATTTTGGCCAATCACCTTAGCGTCTCAAAAGATATCTACTGTACAAAAAGGCGAATTTAACATCGTGTCAAACGTAATCATATTAAAAAAAAACATATACAAAATCGAGTGTAGGGCAACACGGACCTCCGACAAAAGCGAAGGTAGGATCAGGTGCCATGGAGGAGTAAGCATCCTCTGCTGACCGGTCACACCCGCCGTGAGCCCTTAGTCGAAATAAAGTATGTATGATTTTTAAACAAGTCATTAAAAAGCAAGAACATTTTGATCATTTTACATTGCATGCATGTCTAACCAATTCTATAAATATTTTCTCATTCTCTTTATTCTTGAGAGCTACAAAATTAATGTTTTAGCAACATCCAACCAAAATGAAGCGCATGCGCGTGCCGGTAAATGGTTTTGACTATGCCAATCGGTTTTATATATCTACGACATAAATTTTAAACGATTCCATGGAAAAAAACAAAAACAGTCGGACTTATTCAGAAGTTATCATAACAAAACTCCCATGAACTTGCATGCTCTGCTCATGCATGCATGTTTGGATGTTATGCACATCTACAAATGACATGCTATCTATATATACTAAACAAGTTCATAAAGACCCGTATAAGAAAGTACGGCACTCGGAGGAAAAACTACGTTGCGGTAACATGACAACATGACATTCTGTGTACTTGTTTTCTGCAATTCACAGATATTCTGTTTGGTCACACAGTGCCAGGGCCCAGGTAAATTTCTAACAAATTATACATTTGTCTGAATTTAAATCTATATATCGTATATATGGAAATTCGGGATGAGCTTCGGACTTTTATCCATTATTCATTGCCGCCCCCCCTAATCTGTCCATGTCAAAAACAGCTTGCACATTAATGGCATGAAACTTTTTCCCCAATGTTCATCTTGTAGATTTTTATTCTGATGTGTGTTCCATCTATAGAACTATACTGTATTAGGGAATCTTATATATTTATATAGTTCAATCATACGACACACATGTCGAGAAATGTAATGAACATCATCAAAAACAGCCGAAAACTTCCAGTGGCGAAAAATCCTGATGCTACCACGTTGAAGTAAACAGGCTGATATTCAAACCAAACTTGAACCAAAGACGCGTCCTAAGACAAGTCGTTGGGGTCTTAAAGTTAAGATATATCCTAAGAAAAATTTTAAAATGTGGACAGCTTCGAAAACTGGATTAATTTACGATGTGTCGTAAGACCCTGCTAAGATATATCAATCTTAAGATATCTTCATAAGCATGCCTGCTGGATCACAGGAGTCTGAAGTTTTATAAATTGACTGAAACAAAAATCGAAGAAAAAAATTGATTTAGTCAATAGAACGTCAGACGCCTGTGCTTGGATATCCAAGGTAGAAAACAGATGAAACTACTGAATTACTTGCTAAAAGATTTTGAAGAAAACGTTTTCCTCTAAAATAAGTAAATGAAATTACAGAAATCCTTGTTAAAATTTGTCAACGAACACATGGAACAAAGAACCATTTTAAAGCATATCTAACGATGAATGATAATCAGAGGGTGTATATATATCATTTTACAGATGCTGGCTGAGAGAAGTTTTGCTTGTGGCGTTTGTACCAGCTGTGGGATCTGATATTGGTTATTCTGAATTCCACCTTTTAAATAACAAATATAAATTCAAATGAAATTAATTCAACCTAAATTTTACTTTTTTTATTCAAACATGCATACAATTGTGATTGAATTTGTCGTTGGTTTTATTCAGGCTAAGCACGATTGTTTTGTTCGTCGTATTGAGGCCATGATGCGCTCCATATCATGTCCGCGAAAATTGGAACGGAGGAGCGGTCAATGCATTATGTGAGTACATTATCAATCCACATCACTACAAACGGTCTAGATTATGTGAGTACATTATCAATCCACATCACTACAAACGGTCTAGCATTATGTGAGTACATTATCAATCCACATCCACTACAAACGTCAAGCATTATGTAGTACATTATCATCCACATCACTACCAAACGGCTAGCATTATGTGATACATAATTATCAACCACATCATACAAACGGTCAAGCATTATGTGAGTACATTATCAATCCACATCACTACAAACGTCTAGGCATTATGTGAGTACATTATCAATCCACATTCACTACAAAAAGCTCAATCCAA
>CAJDSM010001960.1:0-13624 GCA_903981925.1 Ostrea lurida
CTTATATACTATTGGAATGATTCATTTCCAAATGGAGTCAGGATTCATTTCCAAGGGGGAGTCAGGTTAGTCTATCTTCCAGGGTGCGTTCTATTCTGTTTCAGCATGAAAAGAATTACATGAAAAAGTTGTTTTAATAAATTTCAACGGTTTTAAAAACTGTTGCTTTAGGAATGCATGCATGTGAGTACAAAGGAAATAAGAAATGAATCTTATTATATTTTTTTTCGGGTGATGCAGGTATCACCGAATACTCATCAATGCGCAAAAGTTTTACCTCTAAAATCTCGGTGATAACCTGCATCTCATCCGGAAAAAATATAAGATTCATTTCTTATCATTTTAATTTTATATTACGACAACAAAATAATGTTCATTAGACTTTACTTGTTATTCAGTTACGTGATCGAAAAATCACCCCAATTCTTAACAGATGTTTTAACCAATGAGAATCGGCGCTAGGTGATCACGTGAAATAAAATTAAATGATATCGTCGGATAAGAAACATCCAACATGGGATTATTGCCCTTGACAACACATGGTACTGTACGTTTATAGATTTTCGATGTCAAATTGAGATTTTTTTAAATTGAGCATAGTGAATGAAATTGCTCCACATGTAACTTTATTAAAAGACAAGACTGAATCTCCTAAGACGTGTTTTGTTGTTGTTGTTTTTTAAAGATCTACATTTAGATTGATTGCATTGAACATTTCCAAGTTGACAAAACATTTTTTAAAGGTTGTTCCCATCTTCGCAAGCCATGCGTCCGATTCGCTTACTCTCGATTAGACAAGATTAAGGGCATACACAATGTACATTTCACAAATTTTCTATCTCCAAATTGAAGACTTCCAATGATAATAAGAGTTACAGAAAACGCAAAAGTCATTCAATCCCTTCAGATATTTGATGATGATATGAAAATACAACAATAACAACTCTGACAGTGTTTCTTGCAGTATGTACACTACATGTGCATTTGCATTTTGCTTTCTCCAAAGAGAGGTAACTCAGAATTCAGTTATTGAATAATTGTGCAAATTACATTCTTATCAACTACTGTTTATCTTTACAATAACACAGAGGAAATATGGCTCTTGATTCCTTTTCTCCTCAAAGAAGATATCCTAGAGTAACTAACGATTTTTAATATTTATGAATATGTTTCTTATAAAATTACCCTATTACAGACTAACGAACCGTTTGCGTATGACCTGTACAGCGTATCGAGCGTTTGCGGATAGATGAGTTAGGTTGTTATTTTAGACAAAAGATGTTTCAGAAATTAGTGCTATTGATGAATGAAAAGTACATCGCCCCCAGATTAATACATGCCAGGGAACTGGTTCAGGTCTGATCGGACCACATCGGACACTACGTGTCTGGGGATTCGATGAGCATTCTAAGCCACGCACTCATCCATAGAGACTCTGTATGGTGATAAGAAGGCTGATGTGTCCTCATGCCACCACTGTGGAACGTGTCCTCAAAAGATTTCGGTTCGAACAGTATTCGTTCCTGTTTTTCACACAAAAGCTAAAAACATATCTTTTTAAACGTGCCTTTGATTTATAATGTATTACATGCACCAGGCCCCAAGACGCATAAACTGAGAATAGTTAAGTCTTAAAATTTCAATCAGCTCACTTTTAAATAATATTAATAAAACGATAATGAAATCTCGTTGTATTTGTTTGCATTTGATTGCGTTTAAAAATACCTGGCAGCGTGTTGTTTAAAATCATCTGTGCTTAATAAAAATATTGACGTAATGTCGCGTATATAGAGTAATCCAACAATTGTTGACTTAGTCTATTCTCAGTTATGGTCTTGGGGCAGTTTGTTTATGAAAAAAATTGTCTTATCTTTTATTTGAACTTTAGTTATATTTGTTTATGTATTCTTTTCATTTGTTTTATTTTACAGTCTCCTATTTGTTTTACATGCTCTATAATCGCTTTAGGGTAATCTGATTAGATAGGGCGCTATATAAATATAGAATAATGATAATAATAATCGTTTGGAGTAATTTTACTCACTATGCTAATAGAAAAACACCAAACCTTGTATCATGGAAACAAGAAATCTTAATTGGCTGGTTTTAATTTAACGTATTGCATTAATCCCCTAACTGAGCCCATGTTTGAATTAGTGAATGATTTAAATTAAATTAAGGGTTAGTGCGAGTAACGAATCAATTAATAACCTTTAACTTGTGACGAGCATGAAATGTGGAATTATACAGTTTTTCAGGTCTAGTCCTAACAGTATTCATCCATCATATAAGAGTACTGACGCAAGTGTGCCTCAAGGTCTGTACTAAGGGCCCTTTGTTAATTTCTTATTAACATATGACATAAAATTCCTAATTTATCACATGTTTTAGCTCCTAAAAAGTTATCCCCGTGAGTATCATTATTTACACTGTTTTCCTCGCCCGACTGTGACGTCACAAACGAACGAAAAATTTACAGTCCTGTTTAAAAACATGTCAGGAGCAATATTACGTTGTAAAGAATTATTAGAGTATATTCTCAAAAAAGAAAACGTTAATATCATAAAGAGTTTTACCTCTAATTTGCTTAATTTCATTTAACAGATCTTCTCTTAAAGTTACAAGACACTAAGAAATGTGATGTGGCTTTGGTTATTGTGGATCAAAAATCATTGACATCTATTTAAACGTATTAGATGTTGGTCTAAACAATGGGCTGTTGATTTTAATCCAAATAAAACTCACCAAAAAGCATTGTCCTACCACTACAAATCTCGTATTTGGTGACCAAGGTGTCTCAAATTATGAAATGTGACAAACCATACTCATCTAGGTATTCAATTTCAGTCAAAATAGGAGTTTGGGTCATTACATATTCAGTGGTCAATTTACATTATTAAGCATCTACTGAAAAAGCATGCCTGCAAGCGTTTCACAATTCTTAAGAATCTATAAATATTCGCTTAGTAGGGAATCACTTATCAAAACATTAGACCAGTACAGGAATATGCCTGATGTTGTTTGGGATGGGTGGCATGAGCAAGTTTCAAATTACTAGATGTTCAGATATAAATCATATACGGTAACGATTTTTATGCACCAGATGCGCTTTAGAAATACAGAAGGGAAACCCCTAGGCTTGCTCTCTAAACTGTATGCTCCAAATATCTTGTAGAAGTGTTAAGAATCATGCAAATCAATCAAAATCATAAACTGCAACCTCTTATGCTATCCCTCAAGTCAGAAACATCATCAATGTACGAGATACAATTAAAACTCTAGAAATTACCTTCCAAGACACAAGATACTCATCTTCTATTACATCTTTTATTAATAAAATCACCTTACAAAACCCACAACACATACACGTAATCAAAATTTTTAATAATATGGTAAAACGAAGAATGAAACATTATCATTGTTGTCAGCTTTCGCAATCAGGCTAGTATCTTCATCACAATCTCTAATAAATCATTGGATTATCAATAAGTCCCATGCTTATTCCATATGAGAATAGTTTATCATTCTTCATAGCGCATTGAGAAAGTTTTACCGTCTAAAATATCGGTGATAAACCTGCATAATCACCCCCCCCCAAAAAAAAATATAAGATTTATTTCTTATCATTTAATTTTATATTGCAACAATAAAATAAATGTCATTAGACTTTAACTTTGTTGTTCAGGTACGGTTGATCGAAACAATCACTTCAATTCTTAAAAAGTGTTTTAAACCAATGAAGAATCGGCGCTAGGTGATCACAGTGAAATAAAATTAAATGATAAAGAGAATTACTCCTAAATCAGCTAATTCTTATTAATGTCCCTGTAACAATAGAAAAGAATTAGTACTGTTGTATGGTGTCAGTGGTGAAATCTTCTAATACTAATTTAAAAATATTTGATATACAGTACATTCCTTTCTTGAAAAAAGTAAAAAGATTCAGTACTTGTACTATTATTTTAAATGCTATGTTAAAGTGCAAAATTAGTACTTCAATTATGTCCCATTGTATAAAGCAAAACATTTTTGTATGATTTTCGTCAGTATTTCAACCGACTCCAATTGTATTCCCTTTCCATTTAACTCTTCTCTATTTATGTAATCTATATATCTTTATTCTAATTTACACGTAATATATTGCGCCTACTTTCATGTAATATTATAAAATATGGATAATGGGGTACCTAATTTATACATCGCTTATATAATATAAATCCACTGCGCGTAAAGGTAGCAAAACTTCAAGATCTGAACAATATAATGGTGAAACTTCATTATAAGAATGAATATTGAGCTTATCTCGATTTTGATTTTTTGTGATTTTTTTCCAAATGGTCCTACTTAAAACGGAGAATGAAATGAATACTTTCAAATAACAGTTAGGAAGTGAATTAAAGTCCACTGCTTTTGTTGAATAACATGTCAATTCCGACTGTTTGTTGGCAGATCGCAGACCAAAGAGTGTTTTTGATAGTTAAACGGGCGCTTTGTTTCAGAGAAACCACGTCATAATTTTTCGTCATTAACTAATTGGCATGTCTTACATTTGACTTACTTTCAAAATGATT
Organism: Ostrea lurida; assembly: GCA_903981925.1. Classification (NCBI taxonomy): domain Eukaryota; kingdom Metazoa; phylum Mollusca; class Bivalvia; order Ostreida; family Ostreidae; genus Ostrea; species Ostrea lurida. The sequence continues at coordinate 4,572 of CAJDSM010001960.1, forward strand.
GCAGTCGTTTAAAGAGCTTTTGTCACCGTAGCTGAGTAACATATGCGGATATAAAGATTTATTTTCGAGAAAACATGTTTTGTTTACTCTGAATTTTTTTTCCAAATCTTATTTTTACAAATAATAGATAAAAATCTAAGATGACTTTAATTGTAAGAATCGTAAGTTGGGTTATGTCAGCCCCCCACTTAATCTTTATTGATTGTTAGAAAAGCTAAAGTGATGGTTTACACGTCTACAACAAAACCAGGCATATAAATCAGTTGAAGATGTCACCACTGTTCTTTTCGCGCTCGCACCTACGGCTCTTTCAGAGTAAAATTTGAAAAACAGTATAACTTAGATTTTACAATAACAAGAATATAGATCTGCATGGTTGAAGTGAAGAACCTGACAAGAAAACAAGATTTTTGTTTTAATTATTTTATCTAACAATCAATGGCAAGATGAATGCCTGAACTCCCAAGTATTTATATATGTGATATACTAGTAGCTGTTAGTCAAATTTGAAATTCAAGACTTTATAATGATAAGTTGTCTAACAAAGATGTAACAATACAGACTTTAAAATGTTTGAGATTGCTTCAAAAACGAAACATGAGATAAATGAAAATCAATATTTTGGGAAATATTCTAGAAAAAATAACATGAAACACACAAAAGTATTTGAGAGACATTTTGTAAGCATATAATTTGTAAACAAATTGAGATACCTTGACAGAATATGCGAGACGAATTAGAGGTCGATAATTGAGAGAGAGAGAGAGAGAAGAAGAGAAGAGAGAGAGAGAGAGAGAGAGAGAGAGAGAAGAGAGAGAGGAGAGAGAGAGAGAGAGAGACGAGAGTATTAGAAAACCCATGTCTTCCAATTACCGATACATAATCTAGTAATCACCATCTGTTTGTAATGGGACCATATGTGCAGAGCTCCTAATGTTAATTTGTTATTGTTGCCAAAGTATAAGCCATATTTCGTGTACCATTCCAAAAGAATCACACACTTTTCATAACCATCATATTAGCTTGCGTTTTACTGAAGAAATGTATGGTGCAATATAATTCTGCCCCCCTGTATGGCAAGTTATTTTTCTATAAATCATGTCTAAATACAAGAATAAATATGTGGACATGCCAAGATAATTTTCAAACTAATGTTAACTTGCAAGAAAAATATATTAATTCGGAAATATTGCAAACCTGAACTAATATCGCCCCCCATGTAAATCCTAGATGCTATATAGATGCAACATATTTAATGTTATCTATGTCCACAATGCACCCTCATGTTAACAATGCAACTTATTTTATGTCGACATGCGGTGTATTTAATGTTGTTATGTTGAACAATAATTTAAGTTTGGTGTCAACATAAATGAGTAGTATTTCGACATACTTATATACATGTCACATAGATAAGCCTGCATGTCCGACATAAATTAGTTGCATATAGCAATGTTGGAAGTCTAATGTGGGCCGATTTCCTATCTGGTTATATTTTTCTTGGGCAATGTCAACATAGTTTTTGTTAGAATGTTGACATATTTATAAATGCATGTTGACATAATTAATCAATGCATGTCGACAATAACTAACATAAAAATAACTTGCATACAGGAGGCAGAAATTGCCCACCAAACAAATGTTTACAGAAAAGTTTTTTTTTGGGGTTTGGGGGGTTGGGGGGGGATTAAAACCATAGTTTAGGCCAACCCATGACCAGGGGTAAAAATTAGCTTAGAGGTTTCAACAATTGGGTGAAACAGAAATGAATATTAGAACATTTGAATAAATAAATAATAGATGCATGAATTGGTGTACATATTTTTCATTGGCCTTGTCTAATTAAATTAAGATGAAATAAAATTCCTAAAAAATATTTAATTTATATATTTTAATTAAGGGACCTTGCAAATGTCTATGATAGTTCCAAAGTTGAAGTACATCATGTTATTGCCCTCCAATATAATTTCAATATAATTTTGGTCGCATTGGATTTCGACTTTCATGGTAATAAATTAATCCATGTAGCAGATTTGCATTCAGTTTACGTTATTAGTGTACATTTCATCAAAAAGTTTGTAGCAAGTTTCATTATCTCTGACTTAGACATGCGCCCTTTGATAAACCGGGCCTTGCAATTTAATTATGAAAGCATAAAGAACCCTCGCCAACCATGACGCAATCGATACCAATATGGTAAATAGACCGTTATCAAAAGTACTGGACAGAACAAATGTCCGTGATTAATCGCCGTAACGCGTTACGTATGTTACGTCACACAGGATGTCAAATTAAACGCGTCCGAGACTTGGGACATATTTACTCATGACTTGAGTGAGACCCAGCGTTTTTTTGTTGCAGCCCGGCACAAGAGACGATGAGTCATCTGATGTCCAGGACGATTTTAAGGTAATTTATGCATTTTAAACAAGCAAAGTAATACCTTAATTTATATATGATTTAATCGTTGCAAGTAGATCTACTCCCGGCAATTTTAAATTCTGAATTGCAACATTTGTTGTTCTTTTTATTTTTAAATCTTACCACTTATAATAAGTTTATTAGTTCTAAAGTAATGCATGACAAAAAGAGTGCAGAGTTACAAATTTTAACGCAGGCATACAACGATTTGCATAGAAGTAGTTCTCTTCAATCAACAGAGCATCCTTCATAATGCCCAATACTTCATTGTGTGTCAAGAACCCACGAGTTTTTCTTTCCGTTATACTACACGGAGAGAAAAACCCTACGCCGTGGTCCCAACGATTTATTTAGGGGCTGTGACATCGTCCCTTGAATTCTTTTTTAATTTTATACTGTCCAACCAATGATATAATGCGGTCCTGTCCTGGTAACAGAGACGGAATTTACGTGTGTGTAGATTGTTTATTAGGCCTAATGATTGTGCAAACAAAAGTTGTTACATATCCAACTACATGTGTATGTACAACTTAATTAGAATATACACACGCCCTTAATCTCTGCTGCACTCTATAAACATAATCCTGATTCTGTCGAATATGTCTCGGGAATACGCGTTTTGCGAAAAGCTTCAATTTTCCACCTGTCCCAAATAAACCCAAGTTCGCGATAATTTTGGTAAATATATGATTCTAAGTTCAATGTATTAATTTAGAAAATCGGAATTGATATATAAAACGAACGGCTAAGCATAAGGGTAGCTTTTTTCTCTTTCTCCTCCAAAAAATGAGAATAAAAAACGGGTTATAGAGAATGTGAATTATTAGTTTAACTCTCGTCAAATTGCAACGTCTTACATTTACCATTGCTTGCACAGAGTTGTTCGGGTCTTTTCTCTCCGTACAATCTCTGTCAACTTTTTTTTTTTTTTTTTTTAAAGTTTGTTTTAAAAAAAAACACCATTCTCTAAACAAACTTTAAAAAAAATAAAAGTTTATATAGCCAAAAAATAAAAAAAAAAATTATACGTTATTTGATTATCTTTTTAATATTTTACAAAGTAAGGAACACTCACAAGTAGTGTTTTTTCCTATTCTTTTAAAGTTTTAAACAAGATTTTGTAAACGGGGGTTGACCAAAGATGTAAGGGAAGAGAAAAACAACTGCAACTCTGTGCAAGAAAATGGCATTTTTACATGTACGTGTAATAATTAAAAATCCTAGGAGTTCTCTAAAGTTGTTTATAGTAGCCCCGGTAAAAATCAATTCTCTTAAACTTCATGCTAAAAATGCCCGAAAAGATATTTTTATCACATATTATGGATGAATGAGCTCAAAATTCAAGACAATCAAAGTATAATATTACTAGTAAAAGCTGTAGGTCAGTGGACACCTGATTGGCATCTGATAAAGTAAACCCTTAGGACTAATCTTACAACACAAAAGCATATGTTTTAACGCCGCATATTAAGTAAACGAAAACTTGTTGACACTCTCATAAAATGCCGCAGGAGATAAACTAAATTAAAAGTGGACGAAGTTGTTATCATTAATCTAGCAGGAAGTTTAACCCGAAACATTGCCCAAAGAAACATTGACTATAAAATCACTAATTCTGAAACAGAAAGAGCGGTCTACGGCGAAAACATATTCATTAATAGGCTGCTTTAGTCACAAACCGTGAATCCAGCATCTCGACATATGATACGACCATATGGATGTACAAGTATAGTATTTATTACTTAATTTGCTTTGCTCTTTGTTTATCCGTATCTACACCACATTGATTCCCAGAATGAATATGTGTTGCATGATGAAAGCCTATAACCACAAATCAGAACTCCAGTTAAGTTTACACCGAGAAACTTAATATAACATGTACATACATCATTGTTTGAATGGAAAATAACAAAAAAATCAAAATGAATTTTTTATCTCTTACAGATTTAAAAAGAAAAAAAGGAGAGAAAAGGTGAAAATGGAAAGAAGAAGAGAACCGCAAATTGGTGAATGTTCTTGTTGGAAGGCCTACGTAAATGTACAAATCACAGGCGGCATACGGATGTCGTTCCATCAATGTGGAAAACCAGTCTCTTTCCTTGTCACCGAGTCCGTCTTGTCGTCTGTATCCTCGTACTTTGGGCGATGTTTCTCTTCGGGATGAAATAGAGTCCTTTTCAAAAGTCCATAACTCTTTCAACGAATCGCTCAAGAATTCGAGAAGTCCTGCAGTATATATATCTAGGAAGAAGATATCATTGAAGAAGAAACAACGTCGGGGAACTCTTGCATATTCGTTTATGCTCCAGATTTCGCAATTACAGACTGAGTGTGGAATTTAATTAACTGGAGACTCCATTTTGGACACTGTTTGGAGAATCTGGAAACTTGGGAAATTACATAACGTTGAATCATAAGTAGAAAACAGTCTTTCCCACTTATCCTCGCCAACTTTTTGACAAAAAATATGTGAAAGTGAGAACTTTCTAAAGCCTCGATAAAGGAACGAATTGGAGCTCATCTTAACGCGACAGAGTCTCCGAACTTCTGGTGAAGATAGTTGTTTGCAATGGCTCTTTTTCGTTGGATAAGGTGGAATTGAACTTGTCGGAAAAACCTTTTTCCCAGATCTCTTTAAAAACACATTCGACTTTACTTCAGTCAGTCTCGAATATTTGTTGGACCATCTAGATAACGATCCAATACATTCTTGAAAATGACAGTTTTCATAAGGCGGTAAAAAAATGCTATAAATTCCAATGCCTTGCCTTCCACGACGCCAGGAGCTGACGTGGGGAATTGAGGGGAAAGCCGTACAGAGACAGCACTGGGCAAAATTAGTTCTAGCGGTCGTGGGATTACCCTTACAACCGAGGGTGTGGCCGTCCCAGAGTTCATGCGGAATACAGCTTTTCAGAGAAAATGTGGTTGATCTTGAAACGATCAATTTCGATCTTCGGAGAAGATTTTTGCAAGTTTCCCTCTTCATGGTCACGACAAATAATTCATAACCGGTGGAACTTCGAGTATGCCATCTTGCTTTAAATAACTCCCGCCAAATGTTCAAAAATGAGTTGAAGCAATCTCCTCTTGTGCGCGGCAGATTACAGCCACTCATGGTGAAGTGCGAAGATTCGCTTACGTACTTGTGGCATCAACTCCAAGACTTGTACAAAGTAGCATTGAGTCCCAGACTTCAATAAGCAGGTTGAAGCGATATGACATGCTACCGAGAAATGGAAACGGTTGGAGAACTCAATTTCGGGGTTTTCAAACCCAGAAAGCTTCGGCGGCAAGTCATAGACGACAAGATCTTTATTTTGGAAGTTATGACTTGTGCAGGTATAACAGGTGTGTTTCAGTGTTAGACACTAACGACTGGCAACGTGCTCATTCATTGACACCATTCCCAGGGCCCCTATTTCCTAAATGCTGTCAAGTTCGAAAGACACTGTTCATGTCGTCTGCAGTAAATGGGATTTGATAACTTTCAATGGCAAGGATGGAACATCCCACAATTGGGGAGGATTCAGGAACTTTTTCCAAAAACACGCTTCGGACTTTTTTATGGACGCAAGGCTCACTGTGCATTGTTGGAGGGGTACAACAACGACGGATGTGCGCTGAATGTTAACGGGCTTTTGTGTGACGGTGATAAAAGTCCAGGTGACGAGCCATGCGTATGCCAAAGGAACCTCGAACTACCGTTTCCCCATGACAGTCACCAGTGCATACGTACTGTTTTGACGGTAAATATCCACTTCCTGGACTGCCGTGACTCTTGGACTAGAGAATACGTATATGTATGAGTGAATCCGACAAGACCGCTCACTTCCTACAAACCTGGACTCCTGTCACTTTGTTTTATACATAGGAGTGATTCCGAAGACCGCTCACTTTCCTACAAACCTGGAACCCCTGTACCTTTGTTTATATATACTAGTATATAGGAGTTGAATCCGACAGACCGCTCGCGTTCCTACAAATCCCGACTCCTGTCGCCTTTTTGTTTATACAATAGGGAGTGAAAATCCGAACAGACCGCTTCGCTTCATACAAACCCGACTCCTGTCACCTTTGGTTCAATGCACAATATTTATGTTTTCTTCCATCCAACTTGCAAACCTTAAAAATTGAAAATTCATCTATAATCATGTACTCTTCTTACGGGTAAATAATTTTTTGTTCTTACGCGTATAATTTTTATTTATAAATTTTTTATAACATTTATTCTTTATATACTTCATTAGTGTTAGTACATGTATTACAATGCATAGATGTATTGTGTGTATTCTAAGAATAATCATATGTGCAATTTCTAATGTGGTACTGACGGAATTCAGAGGGTGTGATAAATTCTATTTTGAAGTTTTTAACTGGCTGTAGTTGTGATTTATTCCAGACACAAAAATAACAGATGAACGTTTCACCTTTTTGTGTTTACCGCGGTAAACATCGTTTCTCACGTAACATAAAATTCTAGTAACCATATTTAAACAATACAGTGAATTTAAAAGACACTTGCTGAAACAAACTTTAAAATTAATTTTTTTTTAATGATTTTATGAGTTAATGATATACAGTTATTTCATGGAATGTAAATTATTCCATGATTATCTCAATTAGGTTAAAAATGGGGGGGGGGGGGGGCAGTTTTTGTAGGGAGGGATAATGGTTTGTAATTGCAATCGAACTTTTAAATTATCATAGTAAAATTTACAGAGTCCCTTCCACTACCAAAACAAGTAAAAATTTTTGTACATATACAGGTATAATCACGGGTAAATACTATTCAACGTAAAGTAAATGAATTCGTTTTTTGGCCTGGCAAGTCCAAATAGGGAAATTTAAATATGCGCAACAAACACTAAATTTGAAAAGTTTTACATAGAATTACTTGGTTGAATCGCACAAGCTGACTTATGCAGATATTGCCAGTGATGAAAGAAAATGAAATTTTTACGTTGCACCCATTTTGACCACGTACAACTCGGAACCTGTTTTTAAATGATCGTGGATGGATTAAAGCCCCTGAAAGAAAAGTCTAATTTTAGCCACAGGGGGCTTGTGTAGAAAAAAAAAAATTCAAAACACCCATGTACTTTTATTAGGGGGTGTTTTGAATTTTTTTTTCTACACAAGCCTCTGTGGTTTTAGCTTTTCGTAAAAGACGTACCTTCGATTTATAAAGGTCATATCGTCAATCATTCTGCCGCAACAATCTGCACTATTTTAATATTCCTCACAGAATAACATCGCAGAGTGTCTCCGCTTACCACAATATTTTCCGGGTGTTCTTAAAATCTCCAAACTGAGATTCCGACGTGAGATGAAAATACTGTGAGCAATTAATGAACGTTTTTTTCCTCAGAAACGCTTGATTTTTTTTTTTTAAACATACTACCCGCAGTGTCTTGTTTGACAGTCTGCCGTCTTCCCCCATAGTGAGACTTCCCCAGATATGTATAAGGTTGAGACTTCCCCCAGGGGGAAGCTTTGCCTATATATATAGTGAGACTTTTCGATCCCCTTAACACATCAAGTGAGACTTCCCTTACGTATCGGACTGGATTTTTTTTTTCAGATTTCCGTTTGGACCCCCCCTCTCCTCCTTTTAAGGGATAGGTTATATTCCCTGCCATTAGTAATATAACTTCACACATACAACAAATAATACGTGGTTTAATGCGATTTTACCTAATATCTTTGATACATGTTACATGTATATCACTTCTTTTATCAGTCATGTCAGCTACTGATAATTAGATTTGGAGGGTGGACAAGGGTATTGGGAGCCCCGGGAGAATAAGGGGGCGGGAGAAAGGAGAAAGGGGGCGGGGAGAAAAGAGAGAGGGGGCGGGGAAGGAGGAGAGGGGGGGGCCCCGGGAGAAAGGAAAGAGGGGGCGGGAGAAAGGAGAGGAGGGGTGGGAGAAAGGAGGGAGAAACTTCCAAAAGGATATTCACTTCATCTGTGTCAGAATAGATTAGAGGTAAAAAAAGACTCAGTAGAAACCAGATCTTAAATGTATTAAATTACCAAAAAAAATCTTTCGGATGAAAACGAGCAAATAAATAGATTTTCAAGCCAATCTTTTCTAATTTCGGATCATTTAAAAAAGATATAACAACACTCTCTTTTGGCTTGAAGTTCTTTTCTCTTCGATAAATGCCCAGCTATTAGTACAATCAGTAACTTTGATTTATAATCTGTATTGTAAGAAGACATTGTTTGATTGGTTATTCCTTAATGTTTTGTTTTACACCAACAGACAATCTCTACTATTAAATTAACGGAGTGAAATTTGTCCTATCGGGCTTTCGAGCCGATAATAGTCATAAATATAACATAATGATAATATAATATATAAGAATTGTAGATGGTGAATGTACTATGAAATTTCATATAGCAATTATTGTTTTGATTAGCTTTAGGTTATTAATGAATCCCAAAAATATCCTTGATCCGACGTGCAAGGTAGGTTCCGCATTTTAATTTTCTATAAGCATGCCGCGAAGGTCACAAAGCAGACGAACAAACAAATTGCAGGGACGGATCCAGGGATGTTTGAAAAGGGATGTCTACTATTTTGACATTTATTTAGCAAATTATTTAATGAAAGGATCTCTCTCAC